>JAJPUD010006559.1:0-37986 GCA_023553655.1 Myrmecobius fasciatus
AAAAAAAAAAACAATCCAAATGTCTTCCTATTTTTATTCACTTGAACATATTGTCATGAAATATTTGTTCAAGCGCGCAGAGTTGGCCTTATCCTGCTGAACTCAAATTAGTCACTGAATAAATGCTGGCCAAAATTTGAACAAGTCATGCAGATTGTCCATAACTCCACATGGATACAGACGCATATATGTTCAAAGTCACCAAAATATAATGAGCATCAAAAGTAAGACTTAGAATGGTATTGAATGTAGTAAGTTTAATGCTAAATAATGTAAATGTAACTATCTCATTTCTATTAGGAAGCTCTAGGAAAATGGCCATGGGCCCATACTAAGTTTTGAGAAATTCCAAATCCTTTCCATCTAGAACTTCAGCCACCCTGAAGATCAGGCCAAAGGAGAGGAAAAGTTAAGTGTATGTTATTCTCAGATTTCCCCAGTTTTTTTGCTGTGCAAATTCCCAGATTTCAATCCCAGAATTCAATTTTGTGGCCTGCAGCATGAGAATGAAGCATCAGGCCCAGGGAGGGCGCTGAATGTGCAAGATATGCAGTGCTAGGTCATACTCGTCTGACATCCGAAATGGACCCTCTTAGAGAATGTCATGAAATTCATGACCAACTGTCATTGGTTCCAAAAAGAAAGCAAGTCAAATCCTCTAATTTTCTGCAACAAATTTGAGGTCAATCCTCCCTTTTTACCTTTTCAGTGAGTGATCTCCTGCCTTACCATACACCACAACCACCACCACCATGATATTATTATGTTTTATCCTTCATTTCATTTTTCCCCAATTTAAATATTGGTATTTTACAGTCTCTTCTCCTGCTACAGTGACTATAGTTCAATTATGCTCTTGCATATGTCAGGTATAGTACAGTCTAATTTAATCTTCATTACACATTGCCATATTGCAATTATACATGCTCTCAGAGTGTTAACACATATTTAAACCTGTTATTCCTTTGTCACTGATATACAAAGAGGTACCTGAAAAGAAGCAGATGTCATAATTACACGCTTATTCAGCTCATTTTAAACTAAGTCTCAAAGTAAATTGCAGATGAGCCAGGCATGTCTTGAAATTAATGTAGTGATAGGACACTAATGCCGCGATTCATTACGGTTTGTCAATGTGCCCTACTTCTGGAATGTGTGATAAAATTATATTAATACTGTGCGCTAATGAGATTAATGAATTTGAACATGCAAGAGAAGAATAGGCCCCTTTGTTCAAGTATTGAAAAAATAACATATAGGTAATTAAAAAGAATTAATCAAACCGTGTACAACCTCATTTATATTAAATTAATTTGTCTGGTTTCATTTCTAATAATTAATCACTCTTTGCAAATTATAAAGCACTTCCAGGCTGACTGAAACACTACTGTAGGAGTTGAGATCTAGAATATTTAGAGCGATCAAGGTGGTCCCTGCGGGTTCGTATTAATTAAGGTTTAACAGTTTGGAAAATTGTAGCAATATTTTATGATTCATGTAATTAAACTCTGTAACAAAATGTCACAACTGCTAGTTACTTCTGCGCCTGTGATTTATATCTTCCCTGGATTTCGAAGGAAGCTGCAGAAATGAAGTGTTCTCAGAAATGCAGACAATCAAAGTGGAAACCAGCCAGTTGGGTGGAGAAGGCAGAATGAAAACCTTTTGCCCTGGCAGGGTTTGCACTTCCGCCCTCCAAATCAACTGTTGGGGTATGCAAATCAAAATAATTCATATTAACCAGCATATGGTAGAAACCTCTGCTGCGTCTCCAGTTACACACACTAGTGATAAACACAGAAGTGAGGGAGGGCCTTGAGACTTCCAAAGCCCTTCTTCAGGAGGATGCTATCAGAGCTGAGGGAGTAATGTTGCCAGCCTCCTCAATGGAAGACTTCCAGATTCCCTGTATCCCAATAGCGATTATATTTCCCATACTCAATATTAGTACATAAAGTTGGAAAGATGATTTTTTCTTTGCCAAGAATATCCTAAATAAGGGACTTATCTCTTATTATTTTTCATGTGTGCTCTGTTCCAGACAAAATGAAAAATTCTAAAAATACCTGAAACTAAACTTCAAAATATATTTGCTCCTTTCTGTGCCTTTGCTTTTAGGTCATGCTTGAATCCCTGTTCCCTTCCTCACTTGTTGAATTGCTACCCAACTTTTAAGACCCAACTTAAACACTGTTCCTTCCTCTAAGCTTCCTCTCATACCAAAGTCAGTTCCAACACTCCTCCTCAGATTTCATTTAGCACTTTATCTTATGATCATGTAACACTGTATATGTCATTATTTTATGTTTTTACAGTTATGTATTTGTGCCTTATTTGATTCCTAGGCTAAAAGTTCTAAGAATGTATCTCCTCTGTTTGGCACAATGCCTGACACATAGTAGGTGATCAATTATGCTTGTAGAATGATGGATCTAAATTTTGCATTTTTCTCAGCAACACAGTGTTCCGAATGCAATAAATACTTAATAAATGCCTGTTTGTTAAATCAATGAATGACTGGATAAAAAGTTTCATTAAAAGTATAGCCTAATTTTTTTCTTTTGAAATTGTAACTGGCCTGGATAATTCAGAAGGTACAGATTACACACACTTTTTATTTGCTCAGTTCATTTCAGGTAATCTGAAATTAAGGAACGTATTTCTTGTAAGGAAGAAGAAAAAAAACAAAACATTAGAAATAGGCATTGAAGAAAATCAGGTGAATCATCTGAGACTTCAGGAATATCTAAGTAGCTTATGGTAGCTGGATTATACAGTTTGTGGAGTAGAATAAAGTGTAAGAAGATTGAAAAAGTAGAAAGGATCTGGAAAAGTTTTAAGTGATAAACAGATGACTTTGTCTTTGATCCTAGAGGTAATAGGAAACTATAGCATCTCTTTGAGTAAGAAGTGACATCACTAATTCAAGCTCTAGGAAAAAAAAAAACCATCATGACAACTTGATTGAAGACTAGATAAGAATAGGGAAAGAATTGAAGCAATGAGACCAGTTGGAAATTTATTGTAATACTCAAAGTGAACTATAATAAAAACTTGAACTAGTGATAAGGAGAGAAGTGAGAAAGAAGACAGAGAAGATGTGGTGAAGATAAATGTCAAGATTTTTATAGAATATTACTATTCTATAAGAAATGATGAACAGGTTGATTTTAGAAAAGCCTGGAAAGACTTACATGAACTAATGCTGAATGAACTGAGTCAAACCAGATGAACATTGTACACAGTAAAAGCAACTATGATAGACAGCTCTTCTTGGCAATATAGGAATCCAAGACAATTTCAATAGAGTTGGAATGGAAACTGACAACCCAACCACATCCAGAGAGAGAGAGAGAGAGAGAGAGACAGAGACAGAGAGAGAGACAGAGAGAGAGACAAAGAGAGAGACAGAGACAGAGACAGAGACAGATAGAGACAGAGAGACAGAAACAGAGAGACAGAGACAGACAGAGACACAGAGATACACAGAGACAGAAAGAGACAGAGAGACAGAGACAGAGACACACACAGACACACACACAGACACAGAGAGAGACAGACAGAAACAGAGAGAGACAGAGAGAAAGACAGAGACAGACAGACAGACACAAACACACAGAATGCTATGGAGACTGAATATGGATCAAAGAATATCATTTTCACCTTTTATTGTTGTTCCCTTTTTTCTTATGGTTTTTCCCTTTTGGTCTGATTTTTCTTTCACAATATGGCTAATAAGTAAATATAGTTAAAATGATTGTACATGTATAACCTATATTGCTGTCTTGGGGAGGAAGAAGCAAGGAAAGGAGGGAGAAAAAAATTTGGAACTCAAAATCTTACAAACATTAATGTTGAAAACTATCTTTACATGTAATTGGAAAAAATAAAATAGTTTTGAAATTTTTAAAAGCATATCCAATTCAAACTGGAAATTGAGTGGATGCCCATCAGTTGGAGAATGGCTGAATAAATTATGTTATATGATTGTTATGGAATATTATTATTCTATAAGAAATGATGAGCACGATGATTTCAGAGAGGTGTGGAGAGATTTACATAAACTGATGCTAAGTGAAGTGAGTAGAAACAGGAGAAAATCATATACAGCAACAGACAACAACAAATTTTATGATGATCAATTCTGATGGACATGGCTCTCTTCAACAGTGAGGTGGCTCAGGCCAGTTCCAATGATCTTGTGATGAAAATAGCCATCTATACCCAGAGAGAGGTGTGTGGATCACATCACAGTGTTATTACATTTTTGGTTGTTATTTGCTTGCTTTTTGTTTTTTTTCTCATTTTTTCATTTTTGATCTAATGTTTCTTGTGTAGCATGATACATATGAAAATATGTATAGAAGAATTGCACATTTAACATATATTGGATTAATTGCTATCTAGAGAAAGGGGTGAGGAGGAAGGGAGGGAGAAAAAAGTTTGGAACATAAGGTTTTGCAAGGGTAAATGTTGAAAATTATCTATGCATATGCTTTGAAAATAAAAAGGTCTAAGTACAGATTTAATTTAATTTAATTTTAAAAAAAGCATATCCAATTCAAAATATCCAAAAGCTATTTGGTAATGCTTGACTGTGGCTTAGGAGTGACTATGACTGAATACATAGTTATGGAAATCATCTATATTAAGAAGATAATTGAAGCAATGGGAACTGATGATAAGTATGAAAACAGTGTGATAACACAGAACAAAAAGGCAGAAGGACTTAGGACAGAGCCTTGGGGAACATTAATGGTTACTGTGCATGATCTGAATGAAGAATCAGCAAAGGAGACTGAAAAAGGAATAGTTGATAGGATAAGAAGCAAAAGAGAGCAATTTATGAAAACTTACAGAGGAGAGAGTGTGAGTGAAGAGGAGATGATCACTAATATCAAATGCTATTTTGCAAAAGAATCAAGAAGGATAAAATTTGGAAAAGGCCATTAGATTGGCAAAGGAGATCACTTGTAATTTTGAAGAAGGCACTTTTATTTGAATGATGAAGTCAGGAGCCAAATTGCAGAGGGGTTAAAAAAGAAGTAGAGACATAATGTAGACAGATTTGTCAAGAAGTTTTGCCACAAAAGGCTAAGTTAAATTTGTAGTCTGAAATATCCAATAGTTAATTGGTGATTTGATACTAAAGCTCAAGAAGATACTGAGGTTAGATAGATTTGAGTCTTCTACATTGAAATTATAATTAACCTATGAGAACTGATAAGATCCAGCTGTGTAGGGAGAAAAGGGAAGAAAGTCTGCAACAGAGCCTTTGGAAAGACCCAGACTTAAGGAGCATGATATGGATAATCAGTCAGCAAAAGAGATTACAAAAATTAGGTAGAAGAATAGTGGAAAATGATGGCCATGAAACCTTAGAAAAGAGAGCATTTACAGGAAGAGAGGCTGATTAGTATTGTCAAATTGACAACAAAAAGGTCATAGGTAACCATGGAGAAAGAATTACTTAACTTACCAACATAATAATATAAAATGAAAAAGATTGAAAATAAGTAGAGAGGAAATGAAGGCAGTAAATGTGATCTTCTTGGCAAGAAGGGCCTCTTCATTGTTAAAAAAAAATATTTTGAGGGGATAATCCAGATATTTGTTCAAATTGCCCAGGTTTCCTGTAATGTTGAATTGCTCAGGTCTCCATTCCTATGGAACTTTATTCCTATGGTCCACTAATGAAAATTCCTAATGAATGTGAATCTCAGAATTAGAAGGGATCTTAAAGTTCATTTAGTTCAATTCTTATCTGAATAAGAATCTCCTCTATAATATGCCCCCAAATTCCTCTGTCCTTAACTTGAGATCCCTAGTGATGGGGACCAATTACCTCTCATCACTCCCCAAATGCTGTTCTCTCTGGTGTAGATCTAAGGAAGGTATAAATGTGCATCTGTCCAACTTCTGATTATCCTTGGTTCTGTTCACTGGCCAAGGAGGACAAACTTCATCCTTCTTTTACATGATAAGTCTTTAATAACCTGAAGATAGTTATCATCTACTCCTTAAATCTTATCTTTCTCTCTGCCTCTGTCTTTATCTTTCCCTCCACCCTCTCTTTATTCCTCTCTGTGTGTCTCTTTTTCTATCTCTGTCTCTGTCTCTCTTTTTTCTTCTTCTTTCTCTGACTTTGTCTTTTTGTCTTTTTGTTTGTCTTTTTTGTCTTTGTCTTTTTGTTTGTCTTTTTGTCTCTGAATCTCTCTTTCTCTCTGACTCTTTCCCCCTTCTCTCTCTGTCTCTCTCTTTCTGCTTTCTTGTAATTTTTTTCAATCTTCACATCTTCCTTTTACATGGGAATCACTCCAGTTTAACCTCTTATCATTTTTGCCCGGACGTTTAAACATCCTTCTAATTCATCTCGTGGCTTCAAGTTTCTTCCTTCTCATCCATACTACATAATGTCCAAAGATATTTTTACTAAAATGCAATTCATTTCTCCACTTAATAAATTTCAATGACATTACTTCCTAGGGTGATATGTATTTGGGTTTAAAAATAATTTCATCATTTTTATTTACATCATGAAAATTTCTCCTAATATCCCTTCACCTATCCCTCTCAGAGAGTCACTAAATTACAAACTATATTTTTAAAAGACAAAAAAACAAAACAGGGAAAAGTCAGCAAAACTAATCAGTGCATTACAGAAGTCGGAATCATGTGCAATGTAGTTGTTTCTTTCTTTCCCATTTACATTGTTGTAGTCATTTTCATCTGTTCATACAGTACTTTCTAAATGTCTCTGTACTCATTACATTCATGTTTCTATAATACAGAAATATTAAATTGCATTGGTGTACTGTGCTTTGTTCTGATGGACATCTACTTTGTTTCCAATTCTTTGCTATAACAAAAAGCTACAGCAGCACTTATATTTGGTACATATAATGACTTTATTCTTTTCAATGGCTTCTTTGGGATCTATTTGACTTTTAAATCCCTTTATAAATTGGTTCCATTCTGCTTTTCCAGGCTCATTATACCTTACTCCTCTTTAAAATGCAATAAAATTACCTCTTTTTTGGCTTTTCTTAATATGTGATATTTCTTCCTGTCCCCATGCTTCACATTCACATCACATGCACCCATGTACTCAGGCCATCTTTTCATTTTCCTACCAATGCTTTCCCACTCTTACCTCCTTTACCAGTACCTTGACACTACATCTCTGGAGTCTCTGCTCCCAATTTGTGGGAAAGTTATTGCATTCAACTCTGAAAATTCTTGCCCTAGAGCTCAACTGTTTTGATTGGAGAGAGAGAAAATGCAAAATTGGCTAGCTCACTATATCTTTCACTGGCCCCAGGCCTCAAACTATGCTTAATCTATATAATTGACCCAAGCATTTAGGCTGCCATCTTCCTTCTCTCTTTCCATTCCTGGCATTTTCTGCCTCTTATTATGGGAATAATACTCTAATCAACAAAACTGTTCATTGTTCTATGGATCAGCTCATCATTCTTATTACTCCTCAAACTCCATAACTCTCATAAATATTTCTTCCCTGAAGATTTTTTGAGGAAAGAACTTTGTAATTTCTTGTATCTGTATCCCTAATGTTTAGCACATTGCCTAAGGAAATTAAATGCTTAAGAAATGGTTATTAATTAATTGATTGATTAATGTCTCTGTTCAAGCTCTCTCATGCTTAGAATGCATTCTCTCCTTTCCCTTGCCTATTAAAATTCCTATGTTCTATCATAATTCAGTCTAAGTGTCATTTATACATAAGATCTTTATGTTCTCATTACCTGCTAGTACCTACTTTTTGTAAATATTCTCTGTATTTCCTGTGTGTATATCCATGTATACCCATGTAAATTTATATGTATATTGAAGTATATAATATGTGTATATTAAGCATATATATATATAAATATATGTATATACCTATATAGATATAGATAGATAGATACTTAAATGTATGCATTCTATACTTCCTTAATAGAATATAAACTCTAAGAGTACAAGGACTGTTGTATTTTTGTTTTTATTTCCTCAGAAGTTAGCATATTGTTTGGCTCATAAAATATATTTATAGATTGACTTTTGTAGTAAGTTTTAGGATTTACTTATTAGAATCAATTTTGTCAAGAATCACTGACCTATAGTGTTCATATTCTACTCCTAAGATCACATTGTCCTAGATCTATAACTAGGAGAGATCCCATAGACCATTTATCTAAGCCCTTCATTTTAGATGAGTTAACTGAGGTCCAGAGAGATTAAATGCCTTGCCTAATGTCACTGGAGCTGGTAAATGTCAGAGTGATTTTTGTTTATTGCAAATTGAAAAATTAGTCAATCTCCAAACTTACACTACTTACCCTCTTCTCCACAATTTTTCAGTGATCATTGATAGTGCTTAGTGATTACATCTATCTCCTTACTTTTTAAGGCCACTTTTGATATAGATAATTATATGGACCTACAAATCTGAGCTCATCAAGAGAATTTAATTGTGCTTCTTCAATATATACTCTTCATTTCTGATAGCTTGCATTATTTTTTTCCTTAACCTGAAAACTCTGCATTATACTCTGATGTTCCTAGCAGTTTTTACTCTGGATATATGTGGATTTTTTTTCAGAGAAAATGGATACTTTCTATTTTGCTTTTTTTTAATAATTTTTTGAAGTATAATAAGCATACTCCTTTTTTGCCATAGGTTCCAGGAAATTCAGTGATTCTTAAAAAGTATCTGTTTTTCAGTTTTAATTGTTTAGTGAAGAAGAGAGCCATCTACACCCAAAGAGAGGACTGGAAGAACTGAGTGTGATTCACAACACAGCATTTTTACTCTTTTTGTTGTTGTTTGCTTGCATTTTATTTTGCTTCTACTTTTTTCTGGTTTGATTTAATTTTTCTTGTGCAGCAAAATAATTATATAAATATGTATGCATATATTGGATTTAGCATATATTTCTACCATGTTTAACATACGTTGAAATACTTGCCATCTAGGGGAGGGCATTGGAACACAAAGTTTTGCAAGGGCTGATGTTTAAGAATTGTCCATGCATATGTTTTGAAAAATAAAAAGCTTTAATAAAGGGGGGAAAAAAGAAAACTTAATTTAGCCAAAAAAAAGTATCTGATTTTGACCTATGTTTCAGACCACTTGTTTGTGCTCTACTTTAACTTACACTTTCTTCAATTTTTTTTTTAATATTTTTACTTTAATATTCCTTGTCTTATGAAGTAATTAACTTCCTTTAATTTCATTCTGGTTTTTAGATAATCTACTGAGTAAAATTTTGTGCCTTTTGCACCAATCTCTTAATTCACTTTCCAGTTCTTTCTTCAATTGCTTTCATCTCATTTATAATAGCATATTGAAATCATTTTTTAAAAATTATTCTAGGAATTCTAAATGATTTTGTGGGTACTTTGTGTTTTGCTTGTAGATATTTTTGTGCTATCCTTTTTTTCTGGATTTGTACCCTCATATCCCTAGCCTCATTATAGTTTTTGTTTGTTTGTTTCTTTGTTTACTCATTCTTCTTATGAAATATATTCTCAGCAATCATTGCTGACCTAACTTGGAGCTCTTTCAATCTATGATCCTGTTTCCATTCTATCATATCTTTCCTAAGTAAGGGACTGGGTTCTAAAATGCTACCAATCTGGATTGAGGAAGAATAAAAGATCCAGACTCCCCTACCCTACAGCCCACTGAGTCTGTATGGGAGCTATTAATCAAACCCAGGTTGAATCCATGACCAGCTCTTCAAGTTGTAGCCTCACTGGACTGGTTTTGTAGTTCTGGGTTCTGTCCTCTCCAGCTCAAAGTTATGAAAATTGAGGCCATGATCATGGTTCACCTATATTACACATTTCTTGTTCTGTTGACATGGCTGTAGTTCAAATTTATGATCATGGGCTGGAAAGATAATTCAGTTTAATTTTTCCCTCAATTTTCCATTCATGTAAAATAAGTGGAAATAATTTCCAAGTCTGGTGTTCTTAAATTGTTGTTGAAGTAGTTTGGGGAAAAGTGGAGGGGAAGGCTAAGAGGAGTACAGGGTTGTAGTGTTTTCTTTTACTCTGTCACCTTGACTACTTCGAAGTTGTAAATTGTTGATGAGGTACTTGTCGAAGTTTTACATTATTTCATTTTTGAAAATTCACTATTTCTCCTGGGCTAACTTGCCTTAAGGAATATTAGCTCATGAGATTCAACTGATTCTTTTTCTGAAAACTTTAAAATATGCTATCCCTGGGGCAGTGGGTAGTGGCGCAGTGGATAGAGCACCAGCCCTGAATTCAGGAAGACCTGAGTTCAGATCTGGTCTCAGACACTTAACATGTCATAGCTATGTGACCCTGGGCAAGTCACTTAACCCCAATTGCCTCAGCAAAAAAAAATGCTCTCCCTGACCCAAAGTTGTATGTGAAATTATGCCTGGGTTCCTCTCCTTCTATACCTTAAGTTCTGGGTGGTGTGATGACATTTCCCCAAAGTTCTCATTGTTTCCATATCATAAACAATTTTTTCCTTATTGGAAATAATCAACAAAGTAAAATATTTTATTTATTTAGTAATGTAAAGGAAAATATCATTGAAAAGCATAAAAAGTCTGGGCAATTCACTAGACTAAAGTTGACATCACAAGCCCAGTGGTGAAACATGGCTTCTTCTTGACAGAGAAATAGTGAGTCTATAGGTGCAGAATAACATATATTATGTGATATGTCCAATGTGTTGATTTGATTTGCTTACATATATTTACTTGTTACAAGGGGAAATTCTGATGGGATCAAGGGGAGAGAAGGAAGTCACTGGGAAGTGACAGTAATTTTTTATAATGATAAAAAATTTTGAAAACATTTATTCTTTTCAAATTGTTTTATTGACTAATAACAAAGTTACATTTGTTGATTGTCTTCTTATAGAGTAAGATTCATGGGTTTTGGGAAAAATAAAATTTGTGAGTGGATAAATGACCTATTAGTGATAGAAAGCTCTGTCTCCCATCAGCTGCTAATCACAATAAATTGTAATATTTTAGAGGACTGGAAGTCAGAAGATCAGAATTTTAATCTTACTTTTGCCACTCGGGAAAGTCATTTACTTTCTCTGGGCCTCAGTTGTCTCATTTTTTAAATGACACAGTTGTCCTTAATTATCTCATAGTTTCTTTCTACTTCTGATTATTTATAAATTAACTTGGAAGTGAAAGAGACTGAAAGGGTTTGGGTTAGGGACATTCACAGGCACATGCTTTTGTGTGTGTGTGAGTGTTTGGCTTCATGGGAAGTGGTACACCTTCCAATCAGTGCCATAGTGACTTGGATGTATATATTTATATTTAGCATTTAACTTGAATTTTTCTTTCTTTTTCTTTTTTTGAGATTTGCAACACTTTTTTCTCACCTGTTCATGAAATTTAGCCTAGAGTCTTTTCTCAGGTTATAACTCCACCTTGATCATATCATGACAGATGACAGGGACTAAGCTTGCTTCCAGACAAATGATGATGAAGTAAAATATTTAAGAAATCATCAAAAATAAATGGCAATGCCATGTGAGCTGTCTTTCCAAAGTGACAGGACTAAGGAAGCTGCGCAGGGAAAAAGCCCAAGAAGTTAAACCCCATTTATGATCTAATTCCCATTACAGCATCAATCAGCACATATTAATCACAGCAACAGTGGAAAGAAAATCCTGAGTGTGCTCTTACTATAATATGTTTTAATTGGTGAGCCAAATTTTGGATTGCCAATGAAATCCCAAACTAGTTCAGGGACACTGCTTCCTCTTCCATTCCTATTCTCCATAACTTCTCATAACTTTGTCATATTTGACAAATATGACAAAGTGGGGGGTCCCATCATAGCTGAGACTTGACAGTCTTCCTCAATTATTAACATTGGTTTGATTAACATAGAATGTCATGTCTATACAAAAGATTCCCTTTAGGATGATGTACATAAGCGCCTACAAAATGCACACAAGCACATGCACACACATGTTCATACACACATATACACATGTGCATTGCACATATACCATTGCTACTCCCATGGTAACTTGACAACGTTCATAACCCAAGCAGTTCTAAAAAACTGATCACAATTTGACTTCACTATAAAGTTGTTACCTTTGGATGCTATTCTCTTGCCTCTAGCTTACCAAAAAAAAAAAAAAAAATCTAAAACCTTCCCTAGACTACCCAGTTAGTTTTAAGGATTTATGTTTTATCAGAGCCTCCTACATTGGGAAACTTGAAAATTCATTTTGGAATTTATAGTGGAGTTATTCCCTTTATAACTTTATGAAGGAGAAGATAGGCCCTCACATGTTTCCTGGAAACAGCAAAACTTACAGTTGCCTTAACAGAAATTCAGAAGGTGATTCAGATGCTTGCTTATTGGTAGCATAATCTGGCAGTGAAAACATGAGCAGATAAAGAGTCTGAGAAAGCATATTATGCAAAAAGAACATAAAAATCAGTCAAAAAAAGAAGAAAAATCAAACAGAACCAGACTTTTAGAATTTAAAGAAAATAAAAGCTTAATGCTTGATACACAGTGGAAAATTATCTTAGATATTCTGGAATTACATAGGGGAAAACAGGTATAGATAATATTATTAGAACTTAAGAAAGAAGTAAAGTTCTGCTAAGGGGCTTCTTAAGCTAGAAGAAATGCCTTTGCTAGGTATCCTAGATAGGTGCTACTTTAATGAAACCTGCCCTTGAATGTCAGCCCTCAGATACAATACTTAGGAGATAACACTACAGAGATATTAAAACGTAATTTCTCTTTTTTAGGAGCCAGCAACTTTCATGGCTCAAATGAGTTCATGAAAACCACATTCTCATAATTAGAGTCAGATCCAGAAACATTTTTAAAGCATTTGTTATCTGCCAAGCATTATGCTAAGTTTTAGGTCTACATATACAAGCAGAAAGAAACAGTCCTTGCCTTCAAGGAGATTATACTCTAAGCTTTGGAGTAAGAAGACCAGTTTTCCAAAGTTTACTACTTTTGTGACTTTGACCATATTACTTAATCTCTCTGACATTGTTTCCTATTCTCTTAAATGGATGGTTGGAGGTTCATTCTAGCTTTAAATTTATGCTCTTTTTATACCCTCCACTGGAACACAGAGATATGGACAAGAAAGTTAGGATTATGGGCAACAATTGGCCTTTGCAAATTATAGAATCATAGAGTTAGAGCTAGGACCTTAAAAACATCAAAACTCAATTCTCTCATTTTACAAGTGAAGAAAATAAGACATAGAGAGCTTAAGTGACTTACCTGGAGTCACATAGCTAGTAAAAATGGGATTTGAATCCAGATCTCTCTGAGCCCAAGTCCAAATGTACTTACTATACCACAATACTTCTCTTTGCTTGACACATGTTTTCCTAATTATCTGTGGTGATGACTATTTATTAGATGAAGATAGCCAGCAATTGTATCCAATTCAAATATATGTTCTCCTATCAGTGATACTAAATTCATTCTGACTCTTTAAAAAGCTACAACATCCTTCAGGGTCTTGCAACATGCAAGTCTGTTATTAGAGATTCTGCTGAATTATTCAGGGCTAAATCAAGATGTGAAGACACCTTTTTTGAGACAGAAAATTGGCAAACTCTCTAAGATGCCTTACAGCCAAAAAAAATCCCAAAAGGGAGGGGGAGGAAAAAAAACAACCAACACTCAAACCACAAATCCTTCTACAGCTGTTGTACTTATCAAATTCATAATATAAAATGATTATGTGAATACCAATGAAATGTATTTTCAGACAGGCCTTTTATCTGAGAGGTCAGTATTCCTTAGTATCTGATGGGAGCCAATGGGTTAAGCCCAGTCTTGGCAGTTTCTGAAATACAAATGGGGAGAAATGCATCATCAATGTAAGAAATCAACATTAAGTGAGGATATTTTCCTTCCTTTGCCTTTCATTAAAGACCAAGAAATATTGAAAACCACCATCACTCAGGGGATTGTGTCAAAATACACTTGATACAGATCAAAAACAATCCCATCAGCAAGGCTAAAAGAATCAATGGTTTGTTTTTCCAAAATGCTGACCCCAAAGATGAAGATTTCTGCAAACAGCAGTGAAATTTCCTAGAAAGTTTCAGAATGCCATCCAGGTATACTATTATGCAGAAAAAAAAAATCTGTGAAAACAGTGCTAGAGGATTATTTGGTAGCCAGAAGAGTATTTCATAGCAAAACAAACCAAGGAAAAAAGAATGCAGGAGAGGAAGAGTACCAAGGATAATGAAAGGATTGAAAAATGTGGATTTATAGGGAAATGGAAGAATGGGATATGTATCACTCATCCCCTTGGAACATTCTTTAAACATGTACTCCTATCAAATATTCTAATCAAGCTTGGGATGGATCTGATTCCTAGAATGAGTGATCAAAAATTCCCCCCTCTACACATCTCAATTTCATATTTTGTGCAGATATCCTCTGACTGCTTCTGGTCAGACAGGATGCCTTAAGGACTTATACTGTTTAGTGACACCCTAATTGGCTGCTAAATGAGAATTCCATGTAGGACTTCTAAAGGGGCAATCTTCCTCAGGACATACTTTACCAAACCTGCCATAACCCATGAGTCCATGACTTCCTAAACAAGTGTCTACCTGAGATTAGGCTATTTCCTATTTGTGTCTGTTTTCCCCTTTGGATAAAAGTCTCATGAGACCTCAGAATGCTTGTAAATTCGCCTTACCCAAGCAGTGGAGTATCAGCTATTTGAGAAGATACAGCAGCAAAAGCAACAGCCAAAAGGGAAAGTCCGTTGCAGAGAGGAGAGACAGAGACAGAGACAGAGACAGACAGATAGAGACAGACAGACAGACAGACAGAGACAGAGAAAGAGAAAGAGGGAAAAAAATCCTGCTTGATTCAGATCTGAAAATACTCAGTGGCAGTGAAATGTAGAGTGGCTATTTATCAGTCCTATCAAAAAAAAAAAAAAAAAACTGTTTCCAAATACCCCAAGGAAGTCTTTCAACTGATTGAACTAGGCTTAAGCTATTCACTTCCTTTCTAAATGTTGTATAATGGTATTGCTTGGTGTCCTCTTTTTTTTTTTTTTTTTAAGAAGACAATGTAAAGACCAGAAGGCTTGGAATATGGTATTTCCGAAGGCAAAGGAGCTTTGGATTATGACCAAAATATCAACTACCCACCCAAATTGAGCAAAATATTTTTCTTCCTTTTTTGATAGGAGGAAGATAGTCAATGAAAAAGGGAACTTTCAAATACGCCTGATACAAAGACCAGAACTAAACAGAAAATTCTGTTTGAAAAATGAGGCTCAAAAGAAGCATAAAAAGGTAAGCAAGAAATAAAAACATGTGATTCAATAAGATTGAACTATTTGCATCCTGAAGATACTTATAAGTCTTAAAAACTGCATCTCTATTATGGCTTTTAGAATGAGTATACATAGATAGGAGGTAGAGGTATAAGTTGACTTTGATGAGATGATATAAAAAATAAAGTTTTAAGAAAGAGGATTGCACAGGGAGAAGAAAGAAGGGAGAGGAAGAATGGGGTAAATTATGACATGAAGAGACATAAAAGACCAATTACAGTAGAAGGAAAGAAAGGATAGGAGGAGGTGAGCACCATTCAAATCTTACTCTCATCAAATTTGGTAAAAAAAAAAGGAGGAAATAACATAGAAAGTCAGTTGGAAATGGAAATATATTTAATACTATAGGGAACTAGGAGAGGAGGAGGAGGACAAACAAAGAGGGGACTAAGGGAAGGGAAGATAGATTGGGGGAAGTGTTGGTCAGAAGCAAAGCACTAGTAAGAAGAGATGGTGAAAAGAAGGAGAGAAAAGTATAAACAAGGAGAAAATAGAATGGAGAAAAACATAATTAGTAAAGATAACTGTGAATATGAATGGGATAGACTTATAAAAAAGAAGTAGGTAACAGAGGGAATTAAAACACAGAAAATTAGAATACAATATTTTATAAGAAACACATTTGAGAAACACACAGAGAGAGTAAAGGTAAGAGGCTGGAACATAATATATTGAATTTCAGCTGAAGTTTAAAAAAATCCAGGGGTAATAATCATGATCTCAGTAAAGTAAAAACAAAAATAAATCTAATTTAAAAAAATAAAGAAAACTACATCTTGCTAAAAGTTGCCATAGACAACAAAGTAATATCAACACTAAGCAAATGGTATAGCATCCACAAGGTAAATGAGTTACCAGAGAAAAAGGACAGTAAAACTATATTAGTAGGGAACCTCAACTTTCCCCTCTCAGAACCAAATAAATCTAACAACAAAATAAACAAGAACTAAGTTAAGGAAAAGAATAGGATATTAGATGAGTTAAATATGAAAGACATCTGGAAAAAAATTGAATGGTAATAGAAATAAATACATTTTTTTTCTTCTTGACCATATATTCAGGCATAAAACCTCACATTTTATAGCAGCAAGGCAGTAATGTTAAATATATTCTTTTCAGATCATGTGAAATAAAAATTCTAAGAGATTGATTAAAAATTAATTGGAAATTAAATAAGCTAAATCTAAAGAATGAATGGGTAAAAAAAACACAATATGATCAGGAGTGAAACAAGGATGCCCATTATCACAACTATTATTCAATATTGCATTAGAAATGTTCACTTTATCAATAAGAGAAGAAAAAAGACATTGAAGTAGGATATCATTTTTTGCAGATGGTATGATGATTTATTTAGAGAAACCTAGAGAATCCACTAAAAACCTACTAGAAACAATTAACAAGTCTAAATTTATTTTTTTATTTTCAATACACATGCCTTTATGAATCATATTGAGAGAGCAAAATCATAACAAAAGGAAGAGGAAAAGGGAGAGGAAGGAAAAAAAAAAACTGAAAAAAAAGATGTAAACATAGCATGTGTTGATTTACAGTCAATCTCCATACTTCTTTTTCTGGATGCAGATGGCATTTTCTGTTCAAAGTCTATTAGGATTACTTTGAATCAATAAACCACTGGGAAGGACCAAGTATTTCACAGTTGATAATTGCACATTCTTGCTGCTATCATTTACAATGTATCCTTGGTTCTGCTTGTTTCACTCAACATCAGTTCCTGTAAATTTTTTGAGGTCTTTCTAAAAATCAGCTTGTTCATTTTTTATAGAACAATAATATTCAATTACCTTCATATACCATAGATAATTCAGCCATTCCCCAATTTATGAGCATCTAGTCATTTTCCAATTCTTTCTTACCAAAAAAAATAAAGAACTACTATATATATTTTTGCACATGTGGGTCCTTTCCCCTCACTTCTGATTTCCTTGGGATACAGACCCAATAATGGAACTGCTGGTTCAAAGGGTATGCACAGTTTTATAGCTTTTTGGGCATAGTTCCATAACTTTTGACCATTTTTCAATTGTGAATGACATATTCTTACAAATTTGACACAGTTCTTTATATATTTTAGAAATGAGACCTTTATCAGAAATAATCTGTAAAGATTTTTCCCAATTTTATACTTTCATTTTAATATTGTTTCTGTTGGTTTTGTTTGTGTAACAACTTTTTAATGTAATATAATCAAAGTTGTCCATTTTGCATTTCATAATGTTCTCCAGTTCTTTTGTGATCATAAATTCCTCCTTTCTCCAAAAATCTGATATATAAATTATTCTTTGCTCTCTTAATTTGTTTATGGGATTATCCTTTATGCCCAAATCATGTACTCATTTTGACCTCATTTCAGTGCAAGTTTCTGATATATTATTTTCTACTTTTACCAGCAGTTTTTGTGAAATAGTGATTTCTTATTCCAGAAGCTGGAGTGTGGGGGTTCATCAAGTACTAGATTATTAGAGGCCTTGATTATTTTTTTTCATATGTATTTAATCTATCCTATTGATCTATCACTCTATTTCTTAACTAGTCAAATGGTTTTGGTTGCTGCTTTATAATATAGTTTTAGATTTGGTACTGCTAACCACTATCCTTTGTATTTTTTTTTCATTAATTTCTTTTATTTTCCTGACCTTTTACTCTAACAGATGAATTTTGTTATTATTTTTTCTAGCTCAATAAAATATTTTTGGCAGTTTGATTGGTATGGTACTGAACAAGTATATCAATTTATACAGAATTGTTATTTTTATTATATTAGCTCAATCCAGCCATGAATAATTGATATTTTTCCAGTTGTTTAAATCTGACATTATTTATGTGAGAAATATTTTGTAATTGTGTTCATATAGTTCCTGAGTTTGTCTTGTCAGGTAGACCTTCAAGTATTTTATTTTTAGTTAATTTAAATGGAATTTCTCTTTCTATCTCTTGCTGATGGGTTGTGTCGGTAATATATAGAAATGATGATGATTTGTGTGGGTTTATTTTATATCCTGCAACTTTGCTAAAGCTGTGAATTGTTTGCAGTAGGTTTTTGGGTGATTTTCTAGCATTCTCTGTGTATATCATCACATTGTCTGCAAAGAGTGATAGTTTTATTTCCTTATTGCCTATTCTAATGCTTTTAATTTTTTTTCTTTTCTTATTGCTAAAGCCAACATTTTTAGTACCATGTTGAATAAAAGTGGTGTTAATGGGCATCCTTGTCTCACCCCTGATCTTATTGGGAATGCATCCAGTTTCTCTCCATTACAAATAATGCTAGCTGTAGGTTTTAGATAGATACTGCTTATTATTTTAAAGAAAATTCTCTTTATTCCTATGCTTTCTAGTGTTTTTAATGGGAATGGATGCTGTATTTTGTCAACAATTTTTTCTGCATCTGTTGAGATCATCATGATTTTTGTTTGTTTTGTTATTGATATGGTTGCTTATGGTAATAGTTTTCCAGATATTGAACCAGCCTTGCATTCCTGCCATAAATCTCAGTTGGTCATAGTGTATTATTCTGCTGATAATTTGCTGTAATCTCTTTGCTAACATTTCATTTAAAATTTTTGCGTCGATATTCATTAGGAAAATTGGTCTGCAATTTTCTTTTTCTGTTTTGGCTTTTCCTGGTTTAGGTATCACTAGCATATTTGTATCATAGAAGGAATTTAGCAGAATTCATTCTTTACATGTTTTTCCAAATAGTTTACATAGCATTTAAATTAATTGTTTTTTAAATGATTGGTAGAATTCACTTGTAAATCCCATGTAGATACGGAGATTTTTTCTAAGGAAGTTCATTATTTGTTTGTTCAATTTCAATTTAGAAAATGGTATTAAATAAGTAATTTATTTCCTCTTATGTTAATCTGAGCAATCCATTTTAGTTAGATTATCAGATTTGCTGCCATATAGTTGGGCAAAATAGCTCCTCATTATTGCTTTAATTTCTTTTTCATTGGTGGTAAATTCAACCTTTTCATTTTTGATACTGGTGATTTTTTCTCTTTCCTTTTTCTAATCAAATTAATCAAAGGTTTATCTATTTTGTAGTTTTTTCCCCCACAAAACCAACTTTTAGTTTTATTAATTGGTTCATTTAAAAAAATATTTCTCCTTTGAGATTCAGGATTTCTAATTTGGTATTTAATTGGGGGGGGGGTTAATTTGTTCTTTTTTCTAGCTTTTTTACTTATATGCCCAATTCATTGATCTCCTCTTTCTCTTATTTATTCATATAGCTCTTTAGGGATATAAAACTTCCCCTAAGAACTGATTTGGCTGCATCCTATAGATTTTGATATGTTGTTTCATTATTGTCATTCTCCTGAATGAAATTATGGATTGTTTCTGTGATATGTTGCTTGACCAACTAATTTTTTAGAATTAGAATATTTAATTTTCTATTGATTTTTTTTTACTCTATCTTTCTTTGGCCCCTTATTGAATATAATTTTTATTGTGTTGTGGTCTGAAAAGAAACATTAAAATTTGTCTTTCTCCATTTAGTTGAGGTTTTTATGCCCTAATACATGGTCAATTTTTGTGAAAGTGCCATGTACTGCTAAGAAGAAGGTGTATACCTTTCTGTCCCTATTCAATTTTCTTCAAAGGTCTATTATATCTAGGTTTTCTAGGATTCTATTAATCTCTATTTTCTTTCTTGTTTATTTTGTTCTTAGATTTATCTGATTCTGAGAGGGGATAGTTGAGGTCTTCCACTAGTATAGTTTTGCTGTTTATTTCTTCCTGTAATTGGCTCAAAATCTTCTCTAGGAATTTGGCTGCTCTGTCACTTGGTGCATACACATTTAGTATCATTACTACTTTATAGTTTATGGTACCATTTATCAAGATATATTTTCCTTCCTCATCTCTTTTAATAAAATTGATTTTACTTTTGCTTTATCTGTGATCAGAATTGTCATCCCTGTTTTTTTTTACTTTATCTGAAGCATAATAAATTATGTTCCAGGATTTTACCTTTACTCTATATGTATCTCTCTGTGTCAAATGTGTTTCTTGTAAACAACATATTGTAGAATTCTGTTTTTTATCCACTCTGCTATTTGCTTCAGTTTTATGGGAAAGAGTTCATCCTATTCACAATCCCAATTTTAATTATCAGCTCTGTATTTCCCTCCATCCCATTTTCTCCCCTGTATATACTTTGTTCTCTATTTCTATCCTTTCCTTAGTTGTGCTTTTTTAATCCACCTCACTCACTATCTTATCTTCTATCACTTTTTCCTCCCTTTTCTTACATTTTCCCTAGCATTTCTGCCCTCCCTTCTATCTTGCCCCTTCCTTTTCTTTCCTCTTTCTCCTATTAATTCTTATAGGGTTAGGAAAATTTATATACCATTAAATAATCAAGTTATTCCCTCTTTGAGCCAAAGCCTATGAGATCAAGCTTCAGACTATGTTCACCCCGCTCCCTTCTTTCCCTTGATTGTAGTAGATCTTTTGTGCTTCTTCTTGTGATCTAATTTGCCCCATTATATCTCCCCTTTCTTCTTCTTCCAGTATAGACCTTATTCCACCCCTTAACATCTTTTTCTTTGATATCATCACATCAGAGTCCATTCACAATACCTTCTTTCTATGTGATGTCACCCTCTGTCTGCTCCAGTAACAAATACAGTTTTCAAGAGTTACATAATAAACAAGTTTCAGAATATAAAACAAACCCACATAAATCATTGGCATTTCTATATGTTACCAACAAAGCTCAGGAGCAAGAGATAGAAAGAGAAATTACATTTAAAATAACTGTGAACAACATAAAATATGTAGGAATCTACCTGCAGAGATAATTATGCATGAACATAATTACAAAATATTTTTCATACAAATAAAGTTAGATCTAAACAATTGGAAGAATATCAAGTGCTCATGGGGAAGCAGAGCTAATATAATAAAAATGACCACTCTACCTAAATTAATCCACTTAGTACCATAGCAATCAAACTGCCAAAAAAATTACTTTCTATAGCTAGAAAAAAAAATAATTAAATTTATCTGGAAAAATAAAAAGCAAAAAATGTCAAGGGCATTTATGGGGGGAAAATGCCAAGGAAAGTTGCCTACCCATCCTAGACCTAAAGCTATATTACAAAGTAGCAGACATCAAAACCAATTGGTGCAGGTGAAAGAGGAGTTTCTAAGTAACAGGAATGGGAGTTACCACTACATTATACTACACTACACATTGGCTGAGATGACAGGAAATGATAATGATGAATGTTGGGGTGAGATATAGAAGACCTGGGACACTAATACATTGTTGGTACAGTTGTGAACTGATTCAAACAATCCGGAGAGCAATATGGAAGTATGCCAAAAGGTGACCAAACTGTGCATGTCCTTTGACCCAACAGTGTCTCTACTGGGCCTGTATTTCAAATACCAAGGAACTATAATTAGAATCACTCAGGATCTATCAACTTCTACCTTAAAGGATCAAAGGGCCTGGAATCAGTATAAAATATTTGGGTATATATCTGTCAAGGAAAAGTCAGGAACTATATGAACTAAACTACAAAACACTTTCCACACAATTAAAATCAGACCTAATTAGCTGGAAAAATATCAAGTGCTCATGGGTAGGTTGAGCAAATATACTAAAAATGATAATACTATTCAAACTAATTTACTTATTTAATGCCATACCAATCAAACTCCCAAGAAATTATTTTACAGATCTACAAAAAATAATAGCAAAGTTCATCTGGAAGAACAAAAGGTCAAGAATTTCAAGGTAATTAATGGAAAAAAAATGCTGATAAAGGTGGCCAGATCTAAAACTATATTATAAAGCAGCAGTCATCAAAACCATTTGGTACTGGCTATGAAATAGAGTAGTCGATCAGTGGAATAGGATAGGATCACAGGACAAACTAGGCAATAACTATAGCAATCTAGTGTTTGATAAATCCAAACAGCCTAGCTTTTTAGATAAGAACTCGCTATTTGACAAAAACTGCTGGGAAAATTGGAAACTAGTATGGAAGAAATTAGGGCTTGGCTCGCACCTAACACCACATACCAAGATAAGATCTAAATGGGTTCATGATTTAGATATAAAGAGTGATATTATTTATAAGAATTCAAACCACTTTCCAATTGATAAATGGTCAAAGGATATGAACAGACAAAAGAATTTCTAGTCATAAGAAAAGGTGCTCCAAATCACTATTGATCAGAGAAATGCAAATCAAGACAACTCTGAGGTACCACTACACACCTGTCAGATTGGCTAAAATGACAAGAAAAGATAACGATGAATGTTGGAGGACATGTGGGAAAACTGGGACACTGATACATTGTTGGTGGAACTGTGAAAGGATCCAACCATTCTGGAGAGCAATTTGGAACTATGTTCAAAAAGTTATCAAATTGTGCATACCCTTTGACCCAGCAGTGTTTCTTTTGAGCTTTATCACAAAGAGATCTTAAAGGAAGGAAAGGGCCTCACATGTGCAAGAATGTTTGTAGCAGCCCTTTTTGTAGTGGCTAGAAACTGGAAACTGAATGGATGCCCATCAATTGGAGAGTGGCTGAATAAATTATGGTATATGAATGTTAATGAATATTTTTGTTCTATAAGAAACATCCAGCAGGATGATTTCAGAGAGGGCTGGAGAGACTTGCATGAACTGATGCTGAGCGAAGTGAGCAGAACCAGGAGATCATTATACATGGCAACAACAATACTATATGATGATCAATTCTGATGGATATGGCTCTCCTCAACAATGAAATGTTTCGGATCAGTTCCAATTGTTCAGTGAAGAAAGCCCTATATACCCAGAGAGAGGGATATGAAATGTGGACCACAACATAACATTTTCATGCTCTCTATTGATGTTAGCTTTCATTGTGTTTCTTTTCTCTGATTTATTTTCTTGTATATACGATGTTTCTTGCACAACAATGATAAGTGTGGAAATATGTATACATATATTTGATTTGTCAAGCATTTTAACATCTAGGGGAGGGATGGGGAATAGGGGGGAAAATTTGTAACATAAAGCTTTGTAAGGGTCAATGTTGAAGAATTACTCATACATGTGTTTTGCAAATAAAAAAAATGACAAGCAGGATGATTTCAGAAAAACCTGGAAAGACTTACATGAACCAATACTAAGTGAAGTGAGCAGAAGAAAAATATTGTACATAATAACATCAATATTGGGTGATGCTATAATACCCGTGATTAAGTTAGTTATTCTCAGTAATACAATGATGTAAGAAAATTTCAAAAGAAAAATACTATCCATATCCAGAGAAAGAAGTGATGGAGTCTGAATGCAAATCAAATTTTACTATTTTTCTTTTTTTTTTTCTTTTTTTCCTTGTATGTTTCTATTTTCACAACATGACTAATCTGGAAATTCTTTACATGATACCACATATATAACCTATATCAAATTGCTTAACATTCTGAGGAGAGCAGACAGGAGTGAGGTAGAGGGAAAATTTAGAACTCAAAATTTTGTAAAAAATGATTGTTAAATATGTCTTTACATATAATTGGAAAAAAGTAAAAAAGAAAAAACTATTAAGGAGATTATCTATGCCATACCTGAATTATATTGCATGTTCTATAATTTATTTTTCCCCTTGGGTGCTGGGTAAGAGTTGATAAGAGCTCTGAGCCTGAATTTTTGGAAGACCTCACTTCAAATCCAGCCTTGGAGACTTATTAGGTGTGGGACAATGAGTGAGTCACCCTCTATTTTGCAAAGTTTTGTCATCAGTACAAATGGAAGTAATAATAGCAACTACCTCTAAAGGTTATTATGAAAATCAAGTGAGATAATACTTGTAATGCACCTAGAACAGTGACTAAAGCATAAAATATAATAAATAAACATTATTACAAATAATAATAATGATCGTGATGATGGAAAGTCCTTTGATTTTGAGCCCCAAAGCATTTCTATAATTAGCAATTCTATAAGCAGTAACTTTACCCAGATGCAGAATAGGTTGAATTGGGGAGATGGATAAGAATTATGAGAATGAAGAGAGTATAGTATCCGATAGAGAAATTAGGCTCCTCTGGCTGAAAGACAGACAACTAGGATGGTCTAAAATCAATAGTCCCTATTGCCTCAGCCAAGTGGTGCAATATTTGCCATTGTGCTAGACCAAAGTTCATTCCTTTAAATGACTTTTAGCCTTCTCTTCACATTAGTTCCAGTCACAAAAGTTTCTGTTGCAGTTACTATCATCTCAGGGATTTCTGGCCCTTTTTTCTCTACTGTAGATTCAGTTGACTTTTATAAATATTCAAAATAAATCATCAAAAGCAACAAAAGCCAACACTATCAGGCCAGCATTTTAAACTTGAAAATACAAGGGATTTCATAGCAAATGTATTTTAACTATTTTCTACGATTACTGAAAAATGTTGGGTTTAATTTTTTAAATCATGTTTGAAGTAGTTATAAGAGATAGATCTGAATCAATGTTGCATTAGTCTTTTCAGTTTTCTTCTACTTCCTTTATTTTCTACTGTAATAATGTAATTTAAGGCCTTCCAAAATGAACAGTTCATTTTATCCAGAATCTCCCATAAAGATTTTATTATACATGATTTAATTAAAAATACTTTGTTATGAAAATATTGTTTGCAAATTAAAGTACACAAATATATAAAATCAAAAGGTAAACGACATGTAACAACTTGGTATGAAATAAAAAGTTATCACTAAATGCTGTTCAGAGCCTCATTCATCAGATCTTACATAGAAATTTGTGTAAGATTTCAAGAGTTAATTTCTGAGCACTCATCCTAAAGTAATTACTTCATGTTTTTGTTGATATTACTAAAATATTTCTGTTAACACTATTTTGGGCGTTATTAAAAGCAAATGATTTCCAAGTATGCTATGAATAAAAATTTCTCCTTTGCTCTTTGGTTTCTCACTTATAAATGAAGGAATTGGTGGGAAGTAATTCAGAAAACTGAAGGGAGTACAGGTGGAAGGAAACAAATTAAGATCTTTCCATTACATAGTTTTCTCTATTCAGTGTTTTAGCCATGAAAGTATATGAGCATTTGTTCTGCCACCATCTCCAGGTCTTTTTAGAAAGCATTATTAAAATACTCTTGTCAATCACAGTACTTTGCACTCTAAAGAACCTTAAATTCATAAGTTAAGGATCATTAAAGGGAGTACATGGAAGAAAATGACAAATAGTCTAAACCTAATCAAATTGTTAAATATTTTAAGTGGCCAAGGTGTTATAGAGTATAAAGAATTTTATAGGCATACCTGTCAGATCTGTCCTGTTGGCTTAGAATCATCGCTATTAGAGACAATCGTATTGAAAATCAATATTGTGATATCACCTGGCTACATTGGATTGTCTTTACCTTATAGTGATAACTTAAGCATCAGCTTAATATTGTCATTTTCTTATTGCCACAAGCCAAAAAAGTTTCCTTTTCAGCCCCCAATCTTCTTATTCTAATGTCTTACCTTTTTACTTTATATTTCCTGATAATTTGTCTACATACATAGCATAGCCACTAGAAAATTAGTAGGTGATTATTGCCTCATTTTTGACAGCTAAATTTTGTGGTAGAGAAACAATATTTTAAAAGACTATTTTAACTTTTCACCAAAGGCAGAAATGGTATCACCAGGAGATCAGTGAAATATGTCCTTTGTCATTAATATCTGAGAATGTAGTATTTAAAATTAAAAGTACTCCCTGAATAAATGAATTATAATATAATTTGAAATTATAATAGTTTTACAATGAAGAAAATTATAACTGATAGACTTGTGAGTGGAGGGGATATTTTTTCATATGTACATATATATCTTTTCATTTTCTACTGTAAAATCTGCTTCCTTTGTAATTTGTAGTCCTAAAGATTTTTTAAAAGCCATTCTTAAACTTAGTTTTAATAAGATAAATTTTTTTGTTCAATTGAAACTTTAGAAACATTCATTCCTAAATGACTGGCATTGTATAATACATCAAAAATGTGTTTGCAGTTTATAACTTATGTAAATGCTGCTTTCATCTGAGTATGTCCCAAATTATAGACACAATATGCCCAGAAAACTCTGAGAACCACAATGAAATCTCATGATACTATATATAATTGTATGCTGTGTGCATTTAAAAGAGGATGTGTGTATGTATGTCCAAGAGAGAAAGAGACAGAGAGACAGAGACAGAGACAGAGATAGAGACAGACATAGAGACAGAAAAAAATAGACAGAGAGAGAGGGTCTCTTCTCTGATCACAAAAGTACTTTCCTATTAGTCGTATAGTAAAGGTTCATTAAAGTTATTATAGTATTTGAATGAGTTCCAAAGTATTAAAAATAATGTAAATAAGTTAAATTGTGACTTACCTAGGTTTACCTCCTTTGGTATTAGGGCTTTGTACTATCAGATGCCAAGATTCAATATAATGGTTTTTATGACACAACAGTCTGAAAAATTAACAAAAGGAATCATAAAGATAGGTTTGCCTGCTATATCGATCAATTAATGCAGCCACCAATGCCAACCCTCAAACATTCCCCAATGGAAAAGCTAAGAATACTGTGCTTTCAATAATGAATAAGTGTTAGTGATCAAATTTTGTTGTTGTTGGATGTCAGTGTGCTTCCTAGTTGGTAATATTAAAATAAAATATCAACTCTGCCACTCCTAGAGACATTTAAAATATTTGAGTTGAGTCTGGGATTCTTAAATACTAAGAGAAAATGTCTTCAATTTCAACATTTTTCCCTTTTTAGTTCATAAAAAATTGAAAGTTAAATTAGTTACAGAGCTTTTTGATTTTTTTAAGAGATTAATCAAGTGTTAGGGTGAGTGGAATACATTCTCCTCTTTATCAAATAAAGTAGTACAAGTGATCGATCCCTTACTCTTAATTTGGTTTACAATGTTAATCTTCAGTGAAAGTAACATGGATTTTGCCTCTTCTGGTTTGTAAAGACTTTCATGAACTTGACTTTCATACTATCATTCTCCTCATCAAAGCTTTGTGTGACAAGACTTTTAACAGAAATACTTCATGATTATATTAGGAAATCATTTTGACCCCAGTTCTTTATAAATAATTATTATGAATTTCACATTGATAAGAATTCTTCATTGATAAAAATAAGATAGAATTATGATCATGGTTTGTTTTGGAGAATATGAATGAAATTTGAATTTAAGTGAGTAATCCAAATTTAAAATCAGTCTTAAGTATAAAATAAATTTAAATTTATCTGACAACTGAATATCTGAGTATAAAATGTATACATGTTAATTATTTGCTTAGGTACAAGAAATTATAGCCTTTTATATGATGGAGCAATTTTCTATTTTTCTTTTGTCCACTATAAAAATTACAATTCAATTCTGAACTGGATTACATATGAGTATATTTCATATGTATATGTCTACCATTATAATTCTGGGGTAATCTTTCCTTGTATAGTGTGTCCATGTTAACAATGTATTAGTATCAATTGGTATTTTAAATATATTAAGCTAATGTTGATACTTTGTACACTTGATTTTCACTAAAATTATGTAATAGCAATCTAGGATTACTAAGATTTGAGCATAATTTTATTCCTTCATAAAGTAACAGCTGCCAAGAGCTATGGGATAAGCTTTAAAAGTGATTTCAAATCCTGTGTTTGAAAGTATATCCCAAACTAGAGGCATCATATTCCCAGAGGACTTTGGTCTAGATGAAGTTACTTAAGGTTTAAGGTTTTTTTTGTTGTTGTTTTTGTTTGTTTTAATTCTTTGGTTTGTAAACATCAAATTAACCTCTGGTGAGTTAATATCATTATTAACTTAAGTGTTCATTTTATGTCACACTTTGTAGCTTCTTAAACACTATACTGAGACTGATTTTTCCACTTTGGGTATTAGGACTAGATCACTTCATTAGGACATTTAAAGCATAGGTTTGAGTGAGAACAGTAACTTAAAAAAATTCAGAGGCTCTTCTTCCAAGGATTTCATAGGCAATTTATTAAGACTACAGATTCTGGGATTAGGCCATAAGCTAGAAATAGATAGATATCAGGCAGACAGATTGACATAGTGAATTTGGGACTCTGAAAAGCTTGACAAATAACTCTGTGGTTGGGCACCAACTAAAGTCAAGCAGTTGACTTGTAAGGTAGTGAAAAACTAGTCAGGAACCAAGCAATACTAGTGCTTATAGTAATGGCAAAAGTAGGTTGTATTAATTCATTTTTTTTTGAGTTGTCAGATCCTAAATTTCCTCTATAAGTTAATTTTGCCTACAGTAAATAAACATTGGCAGAAGACCCCCAAAGCAGCCACTTTTTATTGTTCCTTACTTAATAGTTCTAGCAGTATTTAAATATACTGTCCTACCTGATTTCTCTAGCATTTTAAGGTTTAAATATCTTGTAAACGAGTGAAGCAGTAATGTTCCAAGTAACAGTAATATAAAAGATAAAAACATTTAAATGGTTAGTAGAGAAGACTGGCAAAGTAGCTAGTTCTTGACACTCTGGAACATGTTCACAGTCTAACTAGTCATTCAACCCAGTAATTGTACAGATACCTATAACTATGTCTAACTGTGAAATTTGCCTTTTGTCAGCATCCTTGAAATTGAAGTAAAATTTAAGGAGATCTTTATTAATATAAAATAATAAATAACATTTAACATTTAAATAATGTCTTAAGGTAAAATCAGTATCAATGAGTAGAATAATAAAAGTGTACCCAATCCTTTTGCTGCCTTCTTCCTATTGGGAGGGAAGGAGCTGAATTTTACTCAGATTTCATCTTCTCTCACTCATCCATACTTCTCAGGGGGCAGGGTAGGGGCTGGAGATTTAATTAGTTATATCCAATTATAATAGCTAGTTCATTTTTAACTTAGGGAAAATGTAATGGCTCTCAGATGAAAATTTACTAAGATAGCTACAACAGCACAGAGTCCATAGTTAAGAGAGTGCTATAGCTGTCATGTGAAAGAAAAAAAATGTGTATTTTTATCTCTAAAATATAATTTGAAATTAATAAAGGAATATACACACCTTCAACAGAACTCAGTCATAAGCCTTGTCCATTCTAACATCCTTGATAAAAAGTCTCCCTAACCATGACCAGACAGCTCTATGTGGACCTATTTCTTGAGAACAATTCAAAATTATTTGCTATGACAAATACTCATCAAATAATCAATATTCACAAACTTTAAATAAGTTAATAGCTATGAATAACTAAATATCAGAACTAAAAGGGACCTAGCAAACCATCTTGCCAAGTGATATTATCCACTCATGATTTGGGATCATTCTTACATTTTTCCTACCCATGATTTTATGAGGAAGTTTATTCCTCTTTTGGACAACTAAATATTAATAATTTTCCTTAGATGAAGACTAAATATGTCTTTCTCCATTTTCCAAGTTCCACTTTTCCTGCCAAACTGCCAAAAGGAAAAAGTTAAAACATCCTACATATAGTGACATCTCCAATGCATAAAGACACATGCTCCTCTGACTTATTTCACTTCCACATTCACTATCTGTGGATCTTAAGAAAATTGAATAAAATTTGGAAAGAACAA
This sequence comes from Myrmecobius fasciatus, assembly GCA_023553655.1. Lineage (NCBI taxonomy): Eukaryota > Metazoa > Chordata > Mammalia > Dasyuromorphia > Myrmecobiidae > Myrmecobius > Myrmecobius fasciatus. Next base: position 29,997 of record JAJPUD010006559.1, read on the forward strand.
TAAGAGGTAATTTAGTCCAAACACCTCATTGTATAGATGAGAAGATGAGGAAATTGAAGTCTGAAAATATGGAGTAACTGTTCCAGGAATAAGTATCTGAGTTAAGATTCAGTTGTAAACTAATGGTAAACTAAAAAGTATTGGGAATATGAGAAAGGACAATGCACTAAATATAGACATATCAGAAAAAGCATCTTATAGATGATGTCACACAAAATCAGCCTTGAAAAAAATGAAGCATTTTAAGAGGCCAAGATGAGAAGGTAGTGAATTTCAGCCATATGATGTTGTCTCTGACCCACTATACTGACAGCTATAAAATATGCACAGTAAGAAGGTCAAAGACATAGTCAGAGTCCTTATACATCATGCTAATAGTAGAACTATTTGTCAGGATTCATTGATTATGCAATATCTGAGTAACTTGTAGTGTATGAATCTAATGGAGTAGAATCCATGGTTGAAGTATCTTTTTTTTTGTCCCTGACTGACCTTTGATTTCATTTGCATAGTTAACTCACAGAAAGAAACTCCACCAATGTAGGTATATACCTGTTTAGCAAATTAAAGTCAGAGAGAATTTCCAAGAGCATTGAGATGTTCAGGAACTCACACAGGACAGTAGATTGTGCCATAGGCACAGCTTGTGAAGCCATGGAATCAAGAGATGGATTGCTGAATATGTTGCAGAACAAATATTACAACTAAGATTGAATGCAGAATTTATGAAAAAGAATAATAAAATAATTCTGAAAAGGTAAGTTAGAGCCAGATTGTGAAAATAAATCAATGTTTTTGTTTTTGTTTTTGTTGTGTTTTGTTTCATTTTATTAAAGCATTTTATTTGCAAAACATATGTATGGGTAATTTTTCAACATTGACCCTTGCAAAGCTTTCTGTTACAAATTTCCTCCCCCCTAGCCCTTACCCCTATCCTAGATGGCAGAAAGTCTACTATATGTCAATTATGTTAAAATATTTGACAAATCAAATGTGTACACATATTTTTACAGTGATCTTGCTTGCAAGAAAAATCAGATCTACAAGAAAAAAAACTGAGAAGGGAAACATAATGCAAGCAAACATTAATAGAGAGCATAAAATGTTATGCTGTGGTCCACATTCATATCCCTCTCTCTGGGAGTATATAGCTTTCTTCAACACTGAACAATTGGTGCTGGTTTGAAATATTTCATTGTTGAAGAGAGCTACATCCTTCAGAATTGATCATCATATAGTCTTGTTGTTGCTGTATATAATGATCTCCTGGTTCTGCTCATTTCACTCAGCATCAGTTCATGCAAGTCTCTCCAGGCCTCTCTGAAATCATCTTGCTGGTTGTTTCTTACAGAACAATAATATTCTATGACATTCATATACCATAATTTATTCAGCCATTCTCCAATTGATGGGCATCCATTTAGTTTCCAATTTCTAGCCACTACAAAAAAGGCTGCCACAAACACTTTTGCACAAGTGAGTCCCTTTCCTTCCTTTAAGATCTCTTTAGGATATAAGCCCAATAGAAAAACTGCTGGGTCAAAGGGTATGCACAGTTTGATAACGTTTTGAACATAGTTCCAAACTGCTCTCCAGAATAGTTGAATCCATTCACAGTTCCATCAACAATGTATCAGTGTCCCAGCCTTCCCACATCCCCTCCAACATTCGTCATTATCTTTTCCTGTCATCTTAGCCAATCTGACAGGTGTGTAGTGGTATCTCAGAGTTGTCTTAATTTGCATTTCTCTGATCAATAGTGACTTGGAGCACCTTTTCACATGACTAGAAATAGTTTTAATTTAATCATGTGAAAATCATCTGTTCAAGACAATTTTCAGATGAAAAAATTGAAACTATTTCCGGTCACATGAAAAGGTGCTCCAAGTCACTATTGATCAGAGAAATGCAAATTAAGACAACTCTGAGATACCACTACACACCTGTCAGATTGGCTAAAATGACAGGAAATGATAATGATAACTGTTGGAGGGGATGTGGGAAAACTGGGACACTGATACATTGTTGGTGGAACTGTGAACGGATCCAACCATTCTGGAGAGCAATTTGGAGCTATGCTCAAAAAGTTGTCAAACTGTGCATATCCTTTGACCCAGCAGTGTTTCTACTGGGCCTATATCCCAAAGAGATTTTAAAGGAGGGAAAGGGACCCACATGTGCAAAAATGTTTGTGGCAGCCCTTTTTGTAGTGGCAAGAAACTGGAAATTGAAAAGATGCCCATCAATTGGAGAATGGCTGAATAAATTATGGTATATGAATGTTATGGAATATTATTGTTCTGTAAGAAATGACCAACAGGAGGATTTCAGAGAGGATTGGAGAGACTTACATGAACTGATGCTGAGTGAAATCAGCAGAACCAGGAGAATATTATACACAGCAACAAGACTATACGATGATCAATTTTGATGGACATGGTTCTCTTCAACAATGATGTGATTCAAACCAGTTGTTCTGCGATGAAGATAGTCATATACATCCAGAGAGAAGCCTGTGGGAACTGAGAGTGAACCACCACAGAGCATTTTAACGCTTTCTGTGAATATTTCCATGCATTCTGTGTTCCTTCATAGGTTGTTTTTTCCTTCTTCTCTTTCTAGATCTGATGTTTCTTGTGCAGTAAGATGACTGTATAGATATGTATACATGTATTTGTCATATAATTTATCCTATTTAGCATGTATTAGATTACCTGTCATCTAGGGGTGGGGGTGGGGGGAAGGAGGGGAAAAGCTTGGGAAAAAAAAAGTTTTTGCAAAGGTCAATGTTGAAAGGTCACTCATATGTTTTGTAAATAAAAAGCTTTATAAAAAAAAGAAAAGAAAATCATCTGTTCATATCCTTTGACCATTTATCAATTGGAGAGTGGTTTGAATTATTATAAATGAGACAATTCTCTATATATTTTAGAAATTAGGCCTTTATCAAAAGCCTTAAATGTAAAGATGATTTCCCAATTTATTGCTTCCCTCCTAATATTGTCTGCATTAGTTTTGTTTGTACAAAAACTTTTTAACATAATAAAGTCAAAATCATCTATCTGGTGTTCAATTAAGAGTTCCAGTTCTTCTTTGGACACAAATTCCTTTCTTCTCCACAGATCTGAGAGGTAAACTATCCCATGTTCCTCTAATTTGCTTATAATATCACTCTTTATGTCTAAATCGTGAACCCATTCAGATCTTATCCTGGTATGTGGTGTTAGATGTGGGTCAAGCCCTAATTTCTTCCTTACTAGTTTCCAATTTCTGAAATAGTGGGGTCTTTGGGTTTATCTAACACTAGATTACTATAGTTATTGCCTAGTTTGTCCTGTGATCCTATCCTATTCCATTCATCAACTACTCTATTTCTTAGCTAGTACCAAATTGTTTTGATGACTACTGCTTTATAATATAGTTTTACATCTGGTACAGCTCTAATTATACCATCAAATCATCTGTATAGAGTGATAATTTGGTTTCCTCATTACCTACTCTAATTCCTTTAATTTCTTTTTTCTTCTCTTACTGCCAAAGCTAACATTTCTTTTTTTTTTTTTCTGCTTTTTGCTGAGGCAATTGGGGTTAAGTGTCTTGCCCAGGGTCACACAGCTAGGGAATGTTAAATGTCTGAGACCAGATTTGAACTCAGGTCCTCCTGACTTCAGGGCTGGTGCTCTATCCACTGTGCCACCTAGCTGCCCCTCAAAGCTAACATTTTTAATACAATATTATTGTAATGGTGACAGTGAGCAGCCTTGTTTCACTCCTGATCTTACTGGGAATGGTTCTAGTTTGTCCCCATTACATATGATGCTTGCTGATGATTTTAAATAAATGCTACTGATCATTTTGAGGAAAAGTACATTTATTCCTATACTCTCTAGTGTTTTTAATAGGAATGGGTGTTGGATTTTATCAAATGCTTTTTCTGCATATATTGAGACAATCATATGACTTTTGTTAGTTTGGTTATTAATATAATTGATTATGCTGATAATTTTCCTAATATTGAACCAGCCCTGCATCCCTGTTATAAATCCTATTTGGTCATAGTGTACTATCCTGGAGATGACTTTCTGTAATCTCATTGCTAATATTTTATTTCAGATTTTTGCATCAATATTCATTAGGGAAATTGGTCTATAGTTTTCTTTTTCTATTTTTTTTTTGTTTTTTTATTTTTTATTTTATTTTTATTTTATTTGCATAACATATGTGTGGGTAATTCTTCAACAATAACCCTTACATAGCTTTCTGTTACAAATTTTCCCCCCAAATCCCCACCCCTCCCCTAGATGGCAGGATATCCACTACATGTTAATTATGTTAAAATATTGGCAAATTCTTTTTCTACTTTCACCTTACCTGGTTTACTATCAGCACCATATTTGTATGATAAAAGGAATTTGGTAGTATACCTTCTGTCCCTATTTTCTCAAATAGTTTGTATAGTATTAGAATTAATTGTTTTTTAAATGTTTGGTAGAATTCACATGTAAATCCATCTGGCCCTGGAGATTTTTCCTTAGGGAGTTAATTAATAGTTTGTTCTATTTCTTTTTCTAAAATGGGGCTATTTAAATAATTTATTTTCTCTTCTGTTAACCTGGGAAATCTATATTTTTGTAAATATTCCTCTATTTCATTTAGATTATCAAATTTATTGGCATAAAGTTGGGCAAAGGAAGGCCTAATTATTGCTCTAATTTCCCCTTCATTGGTGGAAACTTCTCCCTTATAATTTTTGAGACTAACAATTTGATTTTCCTCTTTCCTTTTTTTTTATTAAACCTTTTTATTTGTATAACATATGTATGGGTAGTACCCCAGCATTGATCTTTACAAAGCTTTCCATTACAACTTTTACCCCCAGTTCCCTCCCCTCCCCTAGATGGCAGGAAGTCCACTACATGTTAATAATGTTGAAATACTTGACAAGTTGTGCAAGAAAAATCCTATCTGCAAGAAAAAAAAATCAGAGAAAGGCAACACAATGCAGGCAAACCTCAATAGAGAGCATGAAAATGTTATGTTGTGGTCCATATTTCATATCCCTCTCTCTGGGTGTATATGGTTTTCTTCAGTGAACAATTGGAACTGGTTTGAGACAATTCTTTGTTGCAGAGAGCTATGTCCATCAGAATTGATCATCATGTAATATTGTTGTTGCTGTGTATAATGATCTCCTGGTTCTGCTCGTTTCACTCAGCATCAGATCATGCAACTCTCTCCAGGCCTCTCTGAAATCGTCCTGCTGGTCATTTCTTACAGAACAATAATATTCCATAACATTCATATACAATAATTTATTCAGCCACTCTCCAATTGATGGGCATCCATTCAGTTTCCAGTTTCTAGCCACTACAAAAAGGGCGGCCACAAACATTCTTGCACATGTGGCTCCCTTTCCCTCCTCTAAGATCTCTTTGGGATATAGGCTCAATAGAAACACTGCTGGGTCAAGGGGTATGCACAGTTTGATAACTTTTTGAGCATAGCTCCAAATTACTCTCCAGAATGGTTGGATTCGTTCACAATTCCAACAACAATGTATCAGTCTCCCAGTTTTCCCACATCCGCTCCAACATTCATTGTTATCTTTTCCTGTCATTTTAGCCAATCTGACAGGTGTGTAGTGGTACCTCAGAGTTGTCTTAATTTCCATTTCTCTGATCAATACTGATTTGGAGAAACTTTTCATATGACTAGAGATGGTTTTAATTTGATCATCTGAAAATTATCTGTTCATATCCCTTGACCACTTATCTCTTGAAGAGTGGCTTGAATTCTTATGTATATGAGACAATTCTCTATATATTTTAGAAATGAGGCTTTTATCAGAACCATTAAATGTAAAGATGATTTCCCAATTTGATGCTTCCCTCCTAATCTTGTCTGCATTAGTTTCATTTGTACAGAAACTTTTTAACTTAATATAATCAAAATTATCTATCTGGTGTTCAATTAGGAGTTCCAGATCTTCTTTGTACATAAATTTATTCCATCTCCACAGGTCTGAGAGGTAAACTATATTATGTTCCTCTAGTTTGCTTACAAATCACTCTTTATATCTAGATCTTGAACCCATTTAGATCTTATCATGGTATGTGGTGTTAGGTATGGGTCAAGCCCTAATTTCTTCCACACTAGTTTCCAATTTTCCCAGCAGTTTTTGCCGAATAGTGAGTACTTATCCCAAAAGCTGGGGTCTTTGGGTATATCAAACACTAAATTGTTAAGGTTATTGCCTAGATTGTCCTGATATCCTATCCTATGCCACTGATCAACTGCTCTATTTCTCAGCCAGTAACAAATGGTTTTGATGACCGCTGCTTTATAATATACTTTTAGATCTGGTACAGCAAGGCCACCTTCACCTGCCTTTTTTTTCATTAATCCCCTTGAAATCCTTGACCTTTTGTTCTTCCAAATGAACTTTGCTACTATTTTTTCTAGGTCTGTAAAATAATTTCTTAGGAGTTTGATTGGTATGGCATTAAATAAGTAGATTAGTTTGGGTAATATTGTCATTTTTATTATATTCGCTATGTCTACCCATGAGCACTTAATGTTTTTTCAATTGATTAGGTCTGATTTTATTTGTGTGGAAAGTGTTTTGTAGTTTAGTTCATATAGTTTCTGACTTTTCCTTGGCAGATAGATTCCCAAATATTTTATATTATCATCTGATATTGGGAATGGAATTTCTCTTTGTATTTCTTGCTGCTGAATTTTGTTGGTAATATATAAAAATGCTGATGATTTATGTGGATTAATTTTGAATCCTGCCACTTTGCTAAAGTTGTGAATTGTTTCTAGTAGTTTTTTAGTTGAGTCTCTAGGGTTCTCTAAGTGTACCATCATGTCATCTGCAAAGAGTGATAATTTGGTTTCTTCATTACCTACTCTGATTCCTTTTATCTCTTTTTCTTCTCTTATTGCTAAAGCTAACATTTCTAATACAATATTAAATAGTAATGGTGACAGTGGGCAGCCTTGTTTCACTCCTGATCTTATGGGGAATGGTTTTAGTTTGTCTCCATTACATATGATGCTTGCTGATGGTTTTAAATAGATGCTACTGATCATTTTAAGGAAAAGCCCATTTATTCCTATACTCTCTAGTGTTTTTAATAGAAAAGGATATTGGATTTTATCAAATGCTTTTTCTGCATCTATTGTGATAATCATATGGTTTTTGTTAGTTTGGTTATTAACATAATTAATTATGCTGATAGTTTTCCTAATATTGAACCAGCCTTGCATCCCTGTTATAAATCCTACTTGGTCATAGTATACTATCCTGGGGATGACTTTCTGTAATTTCATTGCTATTACCTTATTTAAGATTTTTGCATCAATATTCATTAGGGAAATTGGTCTATAGTTTTCTTTCTCTGTTTTCACCCTACCTGGTTTAGCTATCAGCACCATATCGGTCTCATAGAAGGATTTTGGCAGTATACCTTCTTTTCCTATTTTCTCAAATAGTTTGTGTAGTATTGGAATTAATAGTTCTTTGAATGTTTGGTAGAATTCACATGTAAATCCATCTGGCCCTGGAGATTTTTTCTTAGGGAGTTGGTTAATAGCTTGGTCTATTTCTTTTTCTAATATGGGGCTACTTAAATTATTTGTGTCCTCTTCTGTTAACCTGGGCAATCTATATTTTTGTAGATATTCCTCCATTTCATTTAGATTATCAAACTTACTGGCATAAAGTTGGGCAAAGTAACTCCTAATGATTGCTCTAATTTCCTCTTCATTGGAGGAAAGTTCTCCCTTTTCATTCTTGAGACTAACAATTTGATTTTCCTCTTTCCTTTTTCTTAACAAATTAACTAAAGGCTTATCTGTTTTGTTGGTTTTTTCGCAGAACCAACTTTTAGTTTTATTTATTAATTCAATAGTTTTCTTATTTTCAATTTATTAATTTCTCCTTTTATTTTTAGAATTTCCAATTTGGTATTTAATTGAGGGTTTT
>JAJPUD010006559.1:42986-73796 GCA_023553655.1 Myrmecobius fasciatus
TCTTTTTCCACTTCACTAATTTTATTTTTCAATAAATTGGTGTCTTTTTCATATCTCTTTTGCAGGGCATCATATCCTTCTTGCAAGATATTGTATCCTTCTTGCACTGATTTCAATTTATTTTCCCATTTATCCTCCAGCTCTTTTATGAGGTTCTTTAAGCAATCTTCCAGAAAGGCCTTTTGAAAAGGGGACCAGGGATGGTCCTTAATAACCTCCTCTGGGGTTTTGTCTAAAGGAACCTCAGAATCTGGGGTCATCCCTTCTTTTTCTCAATAAAAGCTGTCTATGGTGAGAGCTCTCTTTTGCTTCTTCATTTTTTTTTAGACCATGTGGATGTCTCTTTGAGGTTCAGAAAAAAAAAAAAAAAAAAACGAAGGCTGAAGTTCTTTGTCCTGGGGCAATTCGGCAAATTAACTTAAGGTTCTGGGCCGGTGGGGGCTAGGACTAAGTCCGAACTAACTACTCCTTAAACAAAGCAAGTCTGCCAGAACACCTGCCCCAAATCAGGGCAGAGTGTCCGGAATGCCTCAGATAAACTCCAGGTGTTTGGAGTTTGGAGTTTCTGCCAGGATGAGCTGAGTCCCACCCTCACTTCCAGCCTACAACCGAGTAAACTGTTTATCCCTCTGTCCGAGTTAAACAAGCCTGGTATGAAGTTCTTCAGAAAGCAGTGTCCAAATATTTCTGGGTTCCTTGACTTGAAGATCAGTTCAGAGGCTTATTTTATTGTTGGTTTGAGAGAAGATTGGAGGAGGACGCAAAGAGTCTGGTTTTTACTCCGCAATCTTGGCTCTGCCCCCCCCCCTTTCTTTTTTCTAATCAAATTAACTAAAGGCTTACTATTTTGTTGGTTTTTTCATAAAACCAACTCAGTTTTATTTATTAATTCAACAGTTTTAATAAATAATAGTTTTAATAAATAAAACTGAGTTTTATTTTTACTAATCTCCCCTTTTATTTTCAGAATTTCCAATTTGGTACTTAATTGAGGATTTTTAATTTGCTCTTTTTCTAGCTTTTTAAATTATAAGCCCAATTCAATAATCTTCTCTTTCTCTATTTTATGCAAATAAGCTTCCATTATCCCTTATAACCACTTTGGCTGTATCCCACAAATTTTGGTATGTTGTCTCATTATTGATTGTGTTGAATGAAATTATTGATTCAGTCTATGATTTGCTCTTTTACTCATTTATCCTTTAGGATTAGATCATTCCATTTCTAATTAACTTTTGGTCTATTTTCTCTTGGCCTTATATTGCATGTGATTTTTATTGCATCATGATCTGAAAAAAATGCATTTACTATTTCTGCCTTTCTGCATTTGATTTTGAGGTTTTTATGCCCTAACACATGGTCAGTTTTTGTATAAGTTCCATGAACTGCTGAGAAAAAAATAAACTCCCTTCTGTCTCCATTCAATTTTCTCCAAAGATCTATCATAACTAACTTTTCTAACATTTTGTTTACCTCCCTACTCTTCTTTCTTATTTATTTTGTGGTTTGATTTATCTAATTCTGAGAGAGCAAGGTTGAGATCCCCCACTAGTATAGTTTAGCTGTCTATGTATTCTTGCATCTCTCTTAACTTCTCCTCTAGGAATTTGAATACTATACCACTTGGTTGCATATATGTTTAGTATTGATATTGCTTCATTAGCTATGGTACCCTTTAGTAAAATATAGTTTCCTTCTGTATCTCTTTTAATTAGATCTATCTTGGCTTTTACTTGATCTGAGATCAAGATTTTTACTCCTGCTTTTATTTTTTTTTTTTGTTCACCTGAAGCATAATAGATTCTGCTCCAACCCTTTACCTTCACTCTGTATGTATCTCTATGCTTTAGATGTTTCTTGTAAACAACATATTGTAGGATTCTGGCTTTTAATCCAGTCTGCTATCCACTTCCACTTTATGGGAGAGTTCATCCCATTCACATTCACAGTTAAAATAACTAAATCTGTATTTCCTGCCATCTTATTTACCCAAAGTTATGTTTTTCTCTTTCCTTTTTCCTTTCTCCCTTCCTCTCTCCCCAGTGTTTTGCTTTTGATGACCACCTCCCTCAAAAAGTCCTCCCCACTTTAGAGCTCCTCCCCCTTTTTTACACCTTTCCCCTGTTTCTTCTATTTTCTCTTCTATTAGTCCATCACTTTCTTTTCCTCCTTTCCCCCCTACTTCCCTATAAGGAGGGCCAAGTTTTTCTGTGAAACCAAATGTGTCTGATATTCTCTTTCAGAGCCCAATCTGATGAGAGTAAGTTTCACACAATGCTCATCCCCCCTCCCTTCTTTCCCTCAATTATATTAGATTTTCTTTGCCTCTTCATGAGATTTTACCTTATTTTTACCTCCTTTTTTGCCTTATTTTATCTCCTTTCCCCTCTTTTTCCAGTATGATAGCCCTTCCACCTCAGTATCTTTTTCATTTTATCAAATTAAAATCAAATTATACCCCCATTCTTGGCTATAGTAGAAATATAGTTCTCAAGAGTTCTTTCCTTTTAATTAGAGTAGGTCATGAGGAAACCAAATTATCACTCTTTGCAGATGATATGATGGTCTACTTAGAGAACCCTAGAGAATCAACTAAAAAACTATTAGGATTAATCCACTACTTTAGCAAAGTTGCAGGATACAAAATAAATCCACATAAATCATCAGCATTTTTATACATCACCAACAAAATGCAACAGCAAGAGATACAAAGAGAAACTCCATTCAAAATAACTATCGATAGTATAAAATACTTGGGAATATATCTGCCAAGGGAAAGTCAGGATCTATATGAGCAAAACTACAAAACACTCTCCACACAAATAAAGTCAGATCTAAACAATTGGAAAAACATCAAGTGCTCTTGGATAGGTCGAGCGAATATAATAAAGCTGGCAATACTACCTAAAGTAATCTATCTATTTAGTTCTATACCAATCAAATTCCCAAGAGATTATTTAACTGACCTAGAAAAAATAACAACAAAATCCATCTGGAAAAATAAAAGGTCAAGAATTTCAAGGGAATTAATGAAAAAAAATGCAAATGAGGGTGGCCTAGCTGCACCAGATCTAAAACTATATTATAAAGCAGTGGTCACCAAAACCATTTGGTACTGGATAAGAAATAGAGTAGTGGATCAGTGGAATAGGTTAGGTTCACAGGACAAAATACTCAATGACAATTGTAATCTAGTGTTTGATAAACCCAAAGACCCCAGTTTTGGGGATAAAAACTCACTATTTGACAAAAACTGCTGGGATAATTGAAAACTAGTCTGGAAGAAATTAGGCATTGACCCACACCTAACACCATATGCCAAGATAAGGTCAAAATGGATTCATGATCTAGGCATAAAGAATGATATTATAAACAAATTAGAACAATGTAGGATGGTTTACCTCTCAGACCTGTGGAGGGGGAAGGAATTTGTGACCAAAGAAGAACTAGAGGTCATCATTAATCACAAAATAGATAAGTTTGACTATATCAAGTTAAAAAGTTTTTGTACAAACAAAATGAATGCAGACAAGATTAGAAGGGTAGCAGTAAACTGGGAAAATATTTTTACATCCAAAGGTTCTGATAAAGGCCTCATTTTTAAAATATATAGAGAATTGACTCAAATATATAAGAATTCAAGCCATTCTCCAATTGACAAATGGTCAAAAGATATGAACAGACAATTTTCAGACGAAGAAATTGAAACTATTTCCGGTCACATGAAAAGGTGCTCCAAGTCACTATTGATCAGAGAAATGCAAATTAAGACAACTCTGAGATACCACTACACACCTGTCAGATTGGCTAAAATGACAGGAAATGATAATGATAACTGTTGGAGGGGATGTGGGAAAACTGGGACACTGATACATTGTTGATGGAACTGTGAACGGATCCAACCATTCTGGAGAGCAATTTGGAGCTATGCTCAAAAAGTTATCAAACAGTGCATACCCTTTGACCCAGCAGTGTTTCTACTGGGCCTATAACCCAAAGAGATTTTAAAGGAGGGAAAGGGACCCACATGTGCAAAAATGTTTGTGGCAGCCCTTTTTGTAGTGGCAAGAAACTGGAAATTGAAAAGATGCCCATCAATTGGAGAATGGCTGAATAAATTATGGTATATGAATGTTATGGAATATTATTGCTCTGTAAGAAATGACCAACAGGAGGATTTCAGAGAGGATTGGAGAGACTTGCATGAACTGATGCTGAGTGAAATCAGCAGAACCAGGAGAACATTATACACAGCAACAAGACTATATGATGATCAATTTTGATGGACATGGTTCTCTTCAACAATGATGTGATTCAAACCAGTTCTTCAGCGATGAAGATAGTCATATACATCCAGAGAGAGGCCTGTGGGAACTGAGAGTGAACCACAACACAGCATTTTAACGCTTTCTGTGAATATTTCCATGCATTCTGTTTTCCTTCTTAGGTTGTTTTTTTCTTCTTCTCTTTCTAGATCTGAGGTTTCTTGTGCAGTAAGATAACTGTATAGATATGTATACATATATTGGATTTGTCATATAATTTATCATATTTAGCATGTATTAGATTACCTGTCATCTAGGGGTGGGGGGTAGGGGGAAGGAAAGGAAAAGCTTGGGAAAAAAAAAGTTTTTTGCAAAGATCAATGTTGAAAGGTCACTCATATGTTTTGTAAATAAAAAGCTTTATAAAAAAATAATAAAATAAAATAAAATAAAAAATGGGAAAAAAAGAGTTCTTTCCTTTTTACCTTTTTATGCTTCTCTTGAGTTCTGTTTTTGGAGGTCAATTGTTTTATTCAGATCTGGTCTTTTCATTAGAAATAGGTGAAATTCACCTACATCATTGAATGGCCATCTTCTCCCCTGGAAGATAATGCTCATTCTAGCTGAATAGCTTATTCTTGGCTGTAATCCAAGTTCCTTTGTCTTTCGGGAAATTTTATTCCAGGCCCTTTGATCCTTTAATGTCGAAGCTGACAGATCTTGGGTGATTCTAATTATAGTTCTTCTGTATTTGAATTGTTTGTTTCTAGCTGCTTGCAATATCTTTTCCTTGGTGCGATAGTCCTAAAATTTAACCACGGTATTTCTTGGGGATTTAATTTTCAGTCTCTTTCAGGTGGTGGTCAGTGAATTCTTTTAATGGTGATTTTGCCTTCTGATTCTAAAACATCAGGACAATTTTCTTTCATGATTTCCTGAAACATAGCATCTAGCTTCTTTTTTTTCAACATGGCTTTTAGGGAGTCCAATAATCCTTAGATCGTCTCTCCTAGATCTGTTTTCTAAGTCAGTTGTTTTTCCTATGAAATTTGTCATATTTTCTTCTATTTTTTTCATTTTTTTGTTTGATTCTTGAAGTATTATTGAGTCATTCACTTCCATTTGTTCAATTCTAATTTTTAATGTTTTATTTTCTTCAATTATTTTTAGCTCCTTTTGTAACTGGCCAATTGAATATTTTTGTTCATTTCAGTCTTTTTCCATTTCACCAATTTTGTTTTGCAGTGAATTGTTTTTTTCCATTTTTCCAATTTTGTTTTTCAGTGAATTGGTGTAGGGAATTAAACCCTTCTTGCAATGATCTCAATTCATTTCCCCATTTTTCTTCTAACTCTCTTTTGAGATTCTTTATGCAATCTTCCAGGTAAGCTTTGTGAAATGGGGACCAGCTCATGTTTCCCTTTATGGCTTCCTCTGGAGTTGCTTTACCTTTAGGAACCTCAGGATCTGAGGTCTGACCTTCTTACTCTCCATGGAAATTTTCTATAATGAGAGTTCTTTTCTGTTTCTTTCTCATTTTTTAAAGTTTGAGGTCTATTTAAAGCAGAGGAGTGACAGCCACTTCAATTTACCCTGGGGCAATTCGGCTGATTGACTTATGGTGCTGGGCTCTCTGGGCTAGGTAGGGTGTTCTCAGTGGTTTTCAATGTACCTTTTACAAAAGGCAGATCTGCCAAAGCACCTGCCCACAACCAGAGCAGAGTGGCCCAAGAGTCTTCCAGGGACTTCCCAGGTGGTTAGAATCTGCCATGCTCCATCCCAGCCCCGGCTTCCTGCCCTGGCTGCAAGTTGCTGTCTGAACTCAGCAAACTGCCCAATCCCCTGCCTGTCTGAAACAGACCTGCTCCCGAGCTCTTCCAAAGTAACTTTTGCTGGAAATGTGTTGTACTCCAAATATTTGGAGGTGCTTTGACTCCAGAACCAATTTAGCAGCTTAATCTGCTGTTGGTTTGAGAGGTCAGAGGAGGTCACAGAGAGTCATGTCTGTACTCTGCCATCTTGGCTCTGCCCTCTTTGCAGAAAATAAATCAAGGTTAAACAGAAAGATGTGATGTATTAACTTAGAGATGATATGGAACCACTTAACACTTTTGAAACTAGCAGTGAACAATCAAACTTATATCTTGAAAAGATTATTTTGGCAGTTATTTAAAAGATGCATTGAAGATGATGAAAGACTAGAAGCCAGTAGTGCAATTACATCAGGTCGCACTAGTGGAATGGAGAAGTGATGAGAGGTTGAACCAGAGAGGTACTTACATCAATGAAAACAAAGTAGCAAGTGAAAGATGTTGAGGGAATAGAATCTGCAAAGCTGATTGCATATAAGGACTTCCAGATGGTTCAATGGATAGAGCACCAAGTCAAGAAAACCTGAATTCAAATCTGATTTCAGATACTTAACACTTACTAGCTATGTGAACCTGGGCAAATCACTTAATCTCAATTATCTTGAAAAAATAAGATAGATTGCATTTTATAGGATGGTATCTTTTCAGATATACTCTACCATCACACCTGTTAGCTATTTTTTTCTTGTTTTGTATCATCTACAAATTTGATAAGAATGCCACTTATGCCTTTGTCTAAGCAACTGAAAAAAAAATTTTCAATGGTACAGATTCAATAAAAAAAATGCTGGAGTACTTTTGTAAAGAGTTATCTCTGAGGTGAGGTTCATCCATTAATGACTGATTTGGAAGTAAAGACATTCAGCCAGTTACAATTCCATCTAATTATACTACAACCTAACACTCATCACCCTATTTAGTCTGTGTAGTGAGTATGAGAAACTTTATAAAATGCAGTGCATATTCTTTGACCCTCAGTTTCACTATTGGTTCTGTATCTCAAAGAGATCATAAAAAAGTACAAAGGACTCATATGGGTATAAATGTTTATAGCTACTCTTTTTGTATTTGCAAGGACTTGGATTTTAAAAGGATATCTGTCAATTGGAAAATAGTTGAATAAAGCGTATGAATGTAATAAAATATTATTGTTTTTTAAGAGATGATTAGCAGGCTGATTTCAGAAAAACCTGAAAAGACCTACATGAACTGATGCTGAGTGAAGTGAGTAGAAGCCGGAGACCGTTGCACACAGTAACAGCAAGATAATGTGATGATCACTTGAGATGAATTCAGCTCGTCTCAGCAACATGGCTGTTCAAGATAATTTCAATAGAGTTGGGATGGAAATGCCATTCACATCCAGAGAGACAACTATGGAGAATGGATCCAGGCATAGTATTTTCACCTTTGCGTGATATTTTCATTTTTTTTTGTTTCTGTTTTCTTTTTCCATTTTGGTGTGATATTTATGGTATAACATGACAAATATGTAAATACATTTTAAAGAATTTTATATATTTGATATATATATATATATATATATATACATACATATACATATATATAAGACGGCTTGCTGTCTTGGGGAAGGATGTAGTAAAGGAGGAAGAGAAAAATTTTGGAACACAAAGTCTTATAAAAACAAATATTGAAAACTATTTTACATGTATTTTGGAAAATAAAATATTATTGAAAATTTTTTAAAACCTTAAAAAAGTGTACCTATCCATAACCCTATCAAATAATACTGCTTTGTAAATATTAAAGTATCCACATATATATATATATACATTATTATCATCACTATTATTATTAATTTGATTCAATCCTTAATCCAAATATAACTTTTAAAAAGCTCTCCTTTAGTTATTCTTGGCATACTTTTTCAGTGTCAGTCTCAGTTCATCCTGAGATCCAACATTCCTGATATTGTTATTCCAGGATTGGGCCACTTCTGTGTTTTTTATCTTCTATTAACTGTGCTTTTTTCCAGTTCTTTTCTGGGTCTACTTGATATCTAAGTTAATTGAAAAGTTTCTGTGCACACACATTGTTCTCTTTAGATATTTTTCTTTTTTTTCCTCACTAAAATTGTTTTTATATTTCATTTCTCAAGAGCTCTTACTTCTCCAAGAGCATTTTGGGCCATGAATTCTGTCTATACTTTTGTCTGAATCCTTGAAATTCATTTTTGCTGAATCTGGGCTGCATTTCAGAATACTCCATTCTTTTTATATCCTGACTCCTAGATGATAAATTGAAATGGTCACTTCTCCCCAAACGTCATTTGTACTTCAACAATCAATTTCTCTTTATTGGTCAGAATTAGGTTCAGGATAGAAATTTCTACTGTTACTTCCTCCTCCTTTTGAAGATTTAAACTATCAGTGCAAAACAAAACTAATGTAAACAAGATTAGAAGGGAAGCAATAGGGGAAGCTAGTTGGTACAGTGGATAGAGTACCAGTCCAGAAGTCAGAAGGACCTGAGTTCAAATTTGACCTTAGACATTTAACACTTCCCTAACCCTGGGCAAGTCACTCAACTCCACATCAACTCCACATTGCCTCAGCAAAAAAAAAAAAAAAAAAAAAAAAAAAAGGAAGCAATAAATTGGGAAAATACCTTTATATTTAAGGGTTCTGATAAAGTCTGCCTTTCTAAAATCTATAGAGAAATGATTCAAATTTAAAAGAATTAAGCCATTCTCCAACTGATAAATGGTCAAAGGATATGAACAGACAATTTCAGATGAAGAAATGAAAATCATTTCTAGTCATATGAAAAAGTGCTCTAAATCACTATTGATCAGAGAAATGCAAATTAAGACAATCCTGAGATACCACTACACACCTCTCAGATTAGCTAAAATGACAGGAAAAGTGATGATGAATGTTGGAGGGGATGTAAGAAAACTAAGACATTAATATATTGTTGGTGGAATTGTGAACGGATCCAGCCATTCTGGAGAGCAATTTGGAACTATGCTCAAAAAATTATCAAACTATGTATACCTTTTGATTCAGCAACATTTCTACTGGGCCTATATCTCAAAGAGATCTTAAAAGAGGGAAAGGAATCCACATGTGCAAAAATGTTTGTGGCAGCCCTTTTTGTAGCAGCAAGAAACTGGAAACTGAATGGATGCCCATCAATTGGAGAATAGCTGAATAAGTTATGGTATACGGATGCTGTGGAATACTATTGTTCCTAAGAAATGATCAGCAGGATGATTTCAGAAAGGCCTGGAGAGACTTGCATGAACTGATGCTAAGTGAAATGAGCAGAACCAGGAGGTCATTGTACAAGGCAACAACAATATTATATGACAATCAATTCTGATGGACATGACTCTTTACAACAATGAAATGATTGAAACCAGTTTCAGTGATCTTGTGATAGGGAAAGCCATCTACACCCAGAGAGAGGACTGTGGGAACTGAATATGGATCATAACATAACATTCTCACAATTTTTGTTGTTGTTCACTTGCATTTTGTTTTCTTATTCATTTTCTTTCCTTTTTGATCTTATTTTTCTTGTACAGCAAAATAATTGTATAAATATGTTTACATATATTGGATTTAACATATATTTTAACATGTATAACATGCATTGTATTGCTTGCCATCTAGGGGAAAGGAAGGGGGGAGAGAAAAATTTGGAACACAAGGCTATGTGTCAGTTTAGAAAAATTATCCATGCATACATTTAGAAAATAAAAGGCTTTTTAAAGGAGGGAAAGGGACCCACATGTGCAAAAATGTTTGTGGCAGCCCTTTTTGTAGTGGCTAGAAACTGGAAACTGAATGGATGCCCATCAATTGGAGAATGGCTGAATAAATTATGGCATATGAATGTTATGGAATATTATTGTTCTGTAAGAAACGACCAGCAGGATGATTTCAGAGAGGTCTGGAGAGACTTGCATGAACTGATGCTGAGTGAAATGAGCAACAACAAGACTATATGATGATCAATTCTGATGGACATGGCTCTCTTCAACAATGAAATATTTCAAGTTTCAATTGTTCAGTGAAAAAAGCCATATACACCCAGAGAGAGCGATATGAAATGTGGACCACAACATAACATTTTCAAGCTTTCTATTGATATTTGCTTGCATTTTGTTTCCTTTCTCTGATTTTTTTTTCTTGTAGATACGATGTTTCTTGCACAACAGTGAGAAGTGTGGAAATATGTATACATATATTCTATTTGTCAAGTATTTTTAACATAATTAACATGTAGTGGATTTCCTGCCATCTGGGGAGGGGAGACTAAGGGGGGGGGAAATTTGTAACAGAAAGCTTCATAAGGTTCAATGTTGAAAAATTACCCATACATATGTTTTGCAAATAAAAAGCTTTAATTAAAAAAAGAAAATAAAAGGTTTTCATAAAAAGACACACACAAACAACAAAAATGAAATTATCAGTACAAATGGAGAATGAATCAGATCTTTTGCTTACAAAAAAGTAGTCCAGTAGATTTCCATATGATTGTAGTCTTCTCTCATTACTGTTGTTATTGTTTGTTATTCATTCGCAAAGAAGACCAGTGCCATCAGAAGTGTGATATCTTGACTTGCAAGTGAAATGAATTTAAGTGAGGCAGGGCTTTATAAAAAGGCTGTGTGTCAGATCTTATTCTCTCCTCTAGGGTCATTTGAGTCCAGGGGCAAGACATAGGTCAGAATGACTGGAGACCTTGGCCTTTGTAGGCTGAAGGTTTGAGGTTTGTTTGGTGTGTGTTGGGGGGGTGGTTTGAGGGTTGATGACAAGCCTTTCAAATCACAAGGGCTGGTTTTCATTATTATATCTATGCCAGGTTTTGATTTGTTTTCTGATATCTTTATCAGTTTCCTCCTTCTGTAGAAATGATTTATAGTATAAGAATTTTTTCCACTTTTTCTTTCTTTACTAAGCTTTACCTAAATGTTCTCTACTATCTGTCAAACTTATAGGTCTTGAATCTCCACATCTGTAAGACAATACCCTCAATTTATTTAATTTCCTTTTCTATTTTACATCACTCTCGAGTCTCCTTTAGCAAATCACAGTGATAGCATTGATACTTTAATATATCTATGATCTCATCCATATAGACATTCCTTCCAGTGATGCAGATAATAAAGCAATTCAACCATGTTCTGTTATCTTATACTACTTGAATACAGTGATATCAAATTTTCCTTTTTCTGTACTCATCTCTATTCTATCTTGTTTATTATTCAAATTTTGTGCATTTAATGCTGTAGGTTTCATTACTGGCTCCCTTCTTGGATGTTGTCTCTTGTGAGTAATTGGTCTTCTTCACTGCTATTCTTCTTATGTTGTAGTGGCTACTCTCTACAGTAGATATATGTTAGCAATTTTCACCCTATCCCCTCCTGTTATAGTTTAAATCTTCTTGATTAAATGTGTAAGGCACTGGGAAAATGTCTACTTTTTACTGTCTACTGACAGGTTTTATTCTGTCCTGGCCAAGAATCTACCATGGCTATGTTTTAAGCCATTGCTCAGAAAATCCAAACCCATTCTCAAACATCATCTTCTTTGCCAGTTGTTCACTTATCAAATAAATTCACCTTTGTCTTCTGAACATTCAGACTTCAATCAATTGTAGTGGTGAAAGTATTATCTGAGCCCAAGATTCGTCACTTCTATGCCCAGGTTGTCTCTTTCATAGCACTAGATATTAACCAAAATATTTGATTGATGACTCCTGCCTTCATTAATGATTATTAGCACTTCAAAATTGTGATGATTTGAACTGTTAGTGACAAGATGCATTAATGTTTACTATTGACTCTCAATGTCACTTGAAAATAAAACAAAATGTCTTCCTTATTGCAGTAGCCTGTTGAGCCTCTAAATGTATCAATTGGACTACATTATCATCATCATCATTGACTATAATTAATGATTACATAATGCTTTAAGTTTTGCAAAGCACTTTACAGAAATACAATGTCTTTTGATTGAGGTAAAAATAATGACAATTGAAAAAAAAATAAGATTTATTCGTTCCAGATCTAGTATGAGCAGGCTTTTTGGAACATGAATTCATAGATAGAGAATTGAATGAATTTGCCATTCCTTTTTCTCCCACCATCATTGCAGAAACCTGCTCTGAGATTGGTAAGTAATCAAATATCCACCTGGGTAGCCAACATTATTGCCTAGCTTGACCTTAAGAAACAAAACCTCTTTATGTAACTCCTTCCTTCAGATCTGTGAACTCCCCTCACATTAGAATATAAATAATCATTTAAGTACCCCCAGGTACCTGGGGAGAAAAGGTGTTTACTTCTTTCAATACAATTAAAATAGTTACCAAGTAAATTCTTCCACTGAGTCTGTTCTTGTGTGGGGTAGAAAAGGAGAAGACATTACCTTGTTCTCAAGAGGATTACAATCTCATTTTTTTTTAAAAAAAAGTGTTATATAGAGGCAGCTAGGTGGCACGGTGGATAGAGCACCAGCCTTGAAGTCAGGAGGACCTGGGTTCAAATCTGGTCTCAGACACTTAACATTCCCTAGCTGTGTGACCCTGAGCAAGTCAGTGAACCTCAATTGCCTCAGCAAACTGCCCACCCCCCAAAAAAGTGTTATATACAAGAATGTTTGTTCAATACTAAAATACAACAATTTAATAATTATATGAGGGATTATTCAAATAAATGGCAAAGACAAGATTGACATGAGATAATACATTGGAGAGTTATTAATTAGAATATTTGACTCTCTTAAATGATCCATAATGTTCTCTACCCCAAATTAGACAAGAGCTCAATAAATCACCATGGATTGAACAACTTTCATTGAGGGAAAAGTGGCACAATATTGAGAGTAAAAATATGCATGTGCCTAGAACTAACTCTTCCTTTTGTTTAAAGCCTATCTATCTCGCTAGAGTAAGTTTATATATATGTGTGTGTGTGTGTGTGTGTGTGTGTATTAAAAAGAGAGAAAAATCTCACTCATATTATGACACTCAGAGAAACATGGAAACTTGGAGAATGTTTCTATCTCAATCAGTGACTCAATCTTCTCTCTGAATTCTGCCATCATGGAAAGGAAGATCATTTCTGCCCCCTCCCCACTGTTCTCTGGCACCAAGCATTTTCTAGTGACCTTTTTCCCTCCTGCCAGGCTTCTCAAGATACATACATTATAGGGGGAATGCCCCTGTATCCTTAGTCCCAGAATCAGCCTGTTCCCCTCTTTGGCATTTTTCCTGAGACAAAAAACCAGATTTATTGTTTTTATATATAATTTCAAAATAATTTTGAATTTGAAAACAGTGTAAAAGTAAAATCATCCCCTGGCACATGTGTCCCCAACAAGGGGCATAGATAAATGGTTTGTGTCACAATGTAGCTTGTATGACCTAGATCATCAACCTCCCAGAAACCTTCTTCCCATCATTTTTCAAAGAATCATGGAAATAAGACAAACTGATGAGTGAAACAAACTTTTAATCTAGTTTCCCATAAATAAACCTGAGATCAAATTATTGCAGTAAAATTCAGATAACTATGATTCTTCTTTAAACATAGGGACTAATTATAAATGAGCAGCAGCTATAGGCTGTCGACTAATGCTGTTTATTGCAGTCCCTTGTTACAGGGAATCCCTAGGGTTAGTTTCTGAAATAAAGATTTAATTTGAGGGTAAATCAGAACAACAAAAAAATGTAGTTAATTGTAAACAATAGTATTCCAAGCCCAGCTGAGTCCATCAATATAAAAACAGAAGTTAACCTCATCCTTTCAGTATTGTAAACATATTAAATGCTATTTATTGTGATTACATGTGTGTGGCCTTCCACAGCCTAAATAGCAGCATTTTCGTGACTGAAAGATATAAACATCAGATAACTTTACCATCATTCTTCAAGTTTTAAAGATATAAAAATCTAAATATTAATTTTAATAGAAAGGTTAGCAAACTGGAAACTACTGCATGCATTACAATCCTCATAATCATACTGGATGTTAAGGGAGACACACATTCTAGGGAGATTAAAGAGACAGGTGGGGCCCAGACTTAGCTTATGAATATGACATCTGTCATAAACAAAAGCTTTGCTTCCACCTCCTGTAACTACTGCCTCCCCCAACAAAGATTTTTAACCAAAAGCAAGATGGAAACAAAAAGTGAAGATTGAAAAAGGAAATAAAGAATATGTAGTTAAAGATATGTGTGTATATGTATACATGCACATATACATATATATGTATGAATATCTATATCTACCTATAAATAAATATAGATAGATATAAAAGACATAGATATAGCAACCTACATGGAGACATACACATTTTGTTCAATCATTTCAGTTGTATCCTTTTTGTTTCCCCTTTTTAGAGTTTTCTTGACAAAGATATTGGAGTGCTTCACCATTTTTTCCTCCAGCCTATTTTACAGATAAGGAGAAAGAGGAAAACAGGATTAAGTGAAACATGACCAGGGTCGAATACTAATAAGTGTCTGAGGCTTGATTTGAACTCAGATCTTCACACACACACACACACACACACACACACACACACACACACATCATACTTATAGACAGAAATATACTTCAAGTGCTCATTTGCTGAGTCCTTCGATGGTAGATTCCAAAGCAGTGGGCAACTGGATTTAGTATGAAAGCTTTCCTGGTTGGATCTGAATTTCTCTGGCCTAGAATAATTTCCCCTGGGAACTGTGTGGGTCAAGCTTCCTTGTAACAACTAGAGTATTAACAAATGTTCCAGATGAAATCAGAAAGTACAAATGGTGGGAGCTCATCACATTAATACAAAGGGATCAAGGAAAAATGAAAACAAAAACTAAATCCAAACACCTTTAGGAATAGTGTAACAAGGGCCAAAGGAAGTTGGAGTAAGAGTAAAGAGACATGGGTTTTATTTGTCTTTTTTGTCACTAACCTATTCTCTGGTTTGGGGAAAATTTCTGTGACCCATGTCTTTTTTTTCCCCATGACCAAAATCACTTATGAGTTCAAAGTTCAAGTTCAAAAGACTTGTCTTCCTTTCTGAAGAGAAAATAAGAAGGAATGCTCAAAGAATGCATTCCTACTTTCCAGGTTATCATGGACAATGAAGTAGTCTATAAAGCAAAAAGAAAATAATCCTCAAGGTAAAAATGAAGAATTTAAGAATTTAATTTGAAGAGATCAGGGAATGCTAGCCTTTTTCAGGATGTTGGAGAATGGTAGAACATAGCCCAGAGGAGAAAGTGAGTAAAAAAGAACATTAAAAACTAAAGTCAGAAATTGAAGTGAAGTTTTCTGTGACCCTACTTGAAAGCAGCTGTCTTTTTGTATCCTTAGGGCTCAGAACTAAATCTGACAAATGAGAAGTTCTAAATTTTCAGCTGACTAAATAACTGGCTACAAAAGGATAATCTGGACCCTCTGAGGAGGAACTACCTGTTTTTTAGTACAATGAATGATGATCCAAAAAGTTCATCCAGGAGGAGAGGTTATTCATTAAGATTGGTAACTAGAAGAGCAGTTGACACACTAAGCAACCATGTGCAAGGGCAAGGAAGCTGTCCTACTAGGGTTTGTAGCCAGATTATGACAGAGAACTCCTCAAGAAAAATGAATTGTGATGACTACTATGTAGAGATATAGTAGTGATATATAGAAGGTGATGTATGGATCAATATCACTGGCAATAATCTAGAAAGTATTGAAGAAAAAATATCTATATGGAAAAGCTGTGCAAGAAATTCAAGAGGGGGGCTAAGAGGCAAAGACAGGGAATTCTATCATTTTTATCAATAAGAGCCAACAGTTTCAGAAAGAAGACACAGACATGAAAAGTAAAGAGTTGGTTAAGATGATAGTCTTGCCTTACATGAATTGATGCTAAAGGAAGTGAGTGGACACAGAAGATTGTACACAGTAATAGTAACATTGTTCAATAATCAACCATTATAGACCCAGCTCTTCTTCCATCAAATAAGGAGCATCACTAAATTTTGACTTTGTACCAGGTTTTATGTTAAACAGTGGGCATACTTCAAGCCATTCTCCAATTGATAAATGGTCAAAAGATATGAACAGACAATTTTCAGACGAGGAAATTGAAACTATTTCTGGTCACATGAAAGGGTGCTCCAAATCACTATTGATCAAGAGAAATGCAAATTAAGACAACTCTGAGGTACCACTACACACCTCTCAGATTGGCTTAAATGACAGGATAAGATAATGACAGATGTTGGAGGGGGTGTGGGAAAACTGGGACACTGATACATTGTTGGTGGAACTCTGAACGGATCCAACCATTCTGGAGAGCAATCTGGAACTATACTCAAAAAGTTATCAAACTATGCATACCATTTGACCCAGCAGTGTTTCTATTGGGCCTGTATCCCAAAGAGATTTTAAAGGAGGGAAAGGGACCCACATGTGCAAGAATGTTTGTGGCAGCCCTTTTTGTAGTGGCTAGAAACTGGAAACTGAATGGATGCCCATCAATTGGAGAGTGGCTGAATAAATTATGGTATATGAATGTTATGGAATAGTATTGTTCTGTGAGAAACGACCAGCAGGATGATTTCAGAGAGGCCTGGAGAGACTTGCAAGCACAGATGCTGAATGAAATGAGCAGAACCAGGAGATCATTATACATAGCAACAAGACTATATGATGATCAATTCTGATGGACATGGCTCTCTTCAACAATGATGTGATTCAAACCAGTTCCTGTTGTTCAGCGATGAAGATAGTCATATACATCCAGAGAGAGGCCTGAGGAACTGAGGGTGAACCACAACACAGCATTTTAACGCTTTCTGTGAATATTTCCATGCATTTTGTTTTCCTTCTTAGGCTGTTTTTTTTTTCTCTCTTTCTAGATCTGATGTTTCTTATGCAGTAAGATCACTGTATAGATATGTATACATATAATTGGATTTGTCATATAATTTATCATATTTAGCATGTATTAGATTACCTGTCATCTAGGGGTGGGGGGATGGGGGGAAGGAAGAGAAAAGCCTGGAACAACAACAAAAAAAAGTTTTGCAAAGGTCAATGCAGAAAAATCACTCACATGTTTTGTAAATAAAAAGCTTTTAATTAAAAAAAAAGACAGTGGGTATACAAAGACAAATGTGAGGGAAGAGTGCTCTAAGTTTGAGGGAATGATAGAATAAGTAAGAACTAATAATAAGGTCTTGACTTGCTCTAATGTTAATTTTATCCAACCAAAGGAAACCTGATAGGGTTTAGTGTGTGTATGGGGCAGGGTAAGACATTTGGTTCTGTTCTGATTCTCATTAATGGGGAGAAAGGAACTGATTGTTTGCATATTCCCCTTTTGGGGAAGGGACTACTCATAGGATAGTACTATGAAAGTTTGTGGTAAAGAATGGGAAGGAATTTCTCCAACTGATAAATGCTCAAAGGCTATGAACAGACAATTTTCAGATGAAGAAATTGAAACCATTTCTAGTCATATGAAAAAGTGCTCAAAATAACTATTGATCAGAGAAATGCAAATTAGGACAACACTGAGGTACCATTACAAACCTCTCAAATTGACTAAGATGACAGGAAAAGATAATGATGAATGTTGGATGGGATGTGGGAAAACTGGGACACTGATACATTGTTGGTGGGGTTGTGAACTGATCCAATCATTCTGGACAATTTGGAACTATACCCTTTGATCCAGCTATGTTACTACTGGGCTTATAAGCCAAAAAGATCTTAAAGGAGGGAAAAGATCCCACATGTGCATAAATGTTTGTGGCAGCCTTTTTTGTAGTGTCAAGAAACTGGAAACTGAGTGGATGCCCATCAGTTGGAGAATGGCTGAATAAGTTGTGGTATATGAATGCTATAGAATATTATTATTCTATAAGAAATGATCAGCAGAGGCCTGGAGAGACTTAAATGAACTGATGCTAAGTGAAATATGGAGAACCAGGAGATCATTATACACAGCAACAACAAGACTATGTGATGATCAATTCTGATGAACATGACTCTTTCCAACAATGAGATGATTCAGATTGGTTCCAATGATCTTGTGATGAAGACAGCCATCTAAAACCAGAGAGAGGACTATGGAAACTAAGTGTGGATCACAACATAACATTTTCACTCTTCTTATTGTTGGCTTTTGGCTTGCATTTCGTTTTCTTTCTCATTTTTTTTCTTTTTGATCTGATTTTTTCATGTACAGCATGATAATTGTCTAAATATGTATACATATATTGGATCTAATTATATTTTAACATGTTTAACATATATTAGATTACTTGTCATATGAGGAGAGGGTGAAGAGAAGAGAAGGAAAAATTTGGAGTACAAGGTTTTGCAAGGATAAATGTTGAAAAATTATCCATGCATATGTTTTGAACATTAAAAGATGTAAAAAAAAAGATTAAAAAAAAGAATGGGAAGAAATTCATACATATTCTGATATATAACCTAAATTTGGGGCAACTGATTTCAAAAGGTGAAAAAGAACTAAAGTTTTTAAGATAAGTCAGCTCAGGAAAATTAGGAGAAGTTCAAGAAAGACATTCTGAAGTTAAAAAGAGAAACAACTAGAGTGAATAGGAAAAATGTTAGATGTCTGATGAGAACTAAATAGATATATAAGGAAGGTAATCCACCAATGGATTATCATTAAGCACCAACTATGCAATGAACTATTAAAACTTATATTTTAAGCAGTAATGTATAGTAAATTTAAGCAAATTCAGGTAACAGAGGATGAGGATGAGGATGGTATTATCTTGTGAAAAGCCTATAATGAGATAATAGTAATAATAATTACTGTCATATAATACAACATGAGATGAGGCTGATAATAGGAAACTTTATACAATAAATTGCCTTTCTAAATCTGTATTGGGAGGAAGAAACCACAATCAAAGAAGGGCAGGACTCCAAATTGGGTGGATGGAACATTAATAACTGATAATAGAGTTGCTGAATTTTAATTTCGTTTCTTTTTTTCTTAGTTGGTTCTCTCCATTGAGAAAAATCTTTGCACTGGAATTCGCTGAACAAAAATGGTTGACTAGAAGTTAATCCCAAGGGAAGGTAATAAGAGGACATCTAGTTGTTCTTGATGAATTTCAGTGACTTGGCCCAGTTGCACCATATAGCCTCAGGTAATAAATGAGCTGGTGGTATAATTGTTAAGGAGCATTGTCAGTCATATCTGAAAGTTAGTGGAGGACAAGGAGCTGAGATGGCAGAGTACATAGCTGGATCCAACTTAATTCTCCCAGGATTTCTCTCAAAATAACTTTAAAACAAAGCCTGAAACTAAATTTTGAAGAGGTAGTGTTAACAAAAGATCAGAAGGAGATAATTTTCCTGGCTAAGACAATTTAGGAGACCTGAAAGAGAGGTATATCACTTGGGGTAAGCACAAGACTGGAGAATGGCAGGAGTACTAGCAGTAGGTCTTAGAAGAAACCACCACAGGAACAGGAGCAGCAGAATCTTTGGGAGCTCTTAGCCAGAGTAAGAAAGTCAGACAACTAGACAACTGGTCAGAAAGAGATTACAAGAGACCCCTTTTTGGCACTATGTATAGCTGGTGTTGATTGGAAAATAAATTACCCAAAAGCAATTCCAGGATGGAGATGGATGTTTCATGATCAGATGTATCATTTAAGAACTTTATTATTGTTAGTGCAAGATTGTCACCCCTACTAATCTCAAAAGATTCACAAAGGGGATATAAATATGAAAATGTATATATACACACATATGTACATATGTGTACATATAAACATATAAATATTTACACACATATATATGTGTGAATATATGTATGTGTATTTTTTGTGTGTATGCAGAAGTCAGAAGCAAAGCAGACTTTTGAAGAGGGACAAAATAAAGAGAAACAAACTGGAGAAAGGGATGAAGAGAAATGATTAAAAATCATAACTGTGAATGTATGATCTAACTACAGAATGGAATTGGAGAGCAGAATGGATTGGAAAATGGAATCAAACAATTTCTTGCTTATAAGAGATGCAGTTAGGGCAGAAAGATACACAGAGATTTGAAATGAAGGAGCAGAACAGTCTCTTATGTTCCATATAAAGTTAAAAGGGTAGGGGTGACAATCTTGATTTCAGACAAAGCAAAGCAAAAATGGACCTAATTAAAAGAGATAATCAAATAGGTACAATAGAAACTGAAGTAATATAAAAAAAATTATAGCATTTTTCTGGTGAAGGTCTGATTTTCAAATCTATAGGAACTGGGCCAAATCTATGGAAATAATAACCATTTAAAGTTGATAAAATGTGAAAGAATGTGAATAGACAGTTTTCAAATGAAAAAAATAAAAGTTATTTGTACTACTGTAAAAATATGCTCTGAATCATTAATGATCAGAGATAGGCAAATTAAAACAATTCTGAGGTACTACCTCACACCTATCAGAAATGACAAATTCTAGAGGGGATGAGGGGAAAATAGACACACTAATGAACTGTTCTATAGTAGTGAACTGGTCCAACCGTTCTGGCAAACAATTTGGAACTAGACCCAAAGAACTATAAAACTGTGCATAACCTTTGACCTACCAATACCATATCTAGTTCTGTATTTTAAGGAGATCAAAGAAAAAGAAAAAAAGACCTGTAAGTATAAAAATATTTATAACAGTATTTTTGTGGTGGCTAAGAATTAGAAATTTAGGGAATGTTCATCAGCTGGGGAATGACTTGAACAAGTTGTGGCATATGATGGAATACCATTGTGCTCTAAAAATGACTGAAGGTAGTTTGAGAAAAACATCACAAGACCTATATGAACTGAACTGAGAGATCATTGTGCACAGTAGCAGCAATGTTATAATGATAAGCAACTATGAAAGACTAGGCTACTCTAATAAATACAGTTATCCAAGAAAATTCCAAATGTCTCATGATAAAAAAAAATCCCAGAGAGACAATTGATAAACTCTAAGCACAAATTGAAGCATGATTTATTTTTTACTTTTATTTTTTGCTTTTTGAAAATATGGCTAAAGGGGCAGCTAGGTGGTGCAGTGGATAGAGCACCAGCCCTGAAGTCAGGGGGACCTGAGTTCAAATCTGATCTCAGACACTCATACTTCCTAGTTGTATGACCCTAGGCAAATCACTTAACCCCAATTGCCTCAGCAAAAAATAAAAAATAAAAATATGGCTAATATGGAATAGTTTTAACATGATTTTACATGTATAATTGAGATCACATTGCTTGCTTTCTTAATGAGAAAGAAAATAGAAAGGAGGAAATAATCTGGAACTCAAAATTTAAAATAAAAATAATGTCAAAATATGTAATACATAAATAAATAACTTTTAAAAAAGACTTAAAATAAAAAGAAAGTTAGTAGAAACTGTACAGAGACCACAGTAATAGAAAAAAATTAAATATCCCAATTTTAAATAAAAAAATAAATCTATACATTTTAAATCAAAGGAATTTTCATTGCTTCCTGGGACAATCAAAAAAAAAAAAAAAAGATCGTTGAAGTATTCGTAGAGAAAATACCTACAGGAATGAAATAAATGACCATTCAAATATTATTATAGGATGGTCTTTGTTGGTGCCAGTTGTTCTACTTTCTCAAAGATAACTATCACTTTAGAAGCCATTCAAGCACAACCTGGCAATAGTAAGAATTTAATAAATATTTCTCAGTAGAATGATTGAATTAAAAATGCTTCCTGAGCTGCCCATGATAGGCAGCATGGCATACTGCTTTAAATAGCTAGTCATGAAAAGAGAAAGATTTGAGTTCAAGACCTGCTTTTAATACCTCCTGATTGTATAACCTGTTTAAGTTACTTAAATTTTCAGGACTCTAGGGCAGGCAACTTTCTTGCCCTTGCAGAGTTAGTATGACCTACCTTGGAAGGTGTTTTCTTTCCTTAAGAGTTTCCCATACTGAGGAAATCACAGGTCTAATCCCTAAATAACCAGCTTTTTATCCTCAGCAATATTATCTAATTTTGAAAGGGAGAGGAATAATTTCATATTTTTCCCTAAATAACTTTGAGATTGGAGGAAAATTTTAATTCTGAATAGTGCATTAAGAAAATATGCCATAGTATAAAGTAGAAAGTTATTAACAATCTCGACTCCACAAGTGTGCATAGATACAGAAACCAAACAATCTGAAAACCTCAAATACCACTTGCCCATAAAAATGTTGCTATCTAGGACTCAACCTCTGGAATTAAATTGATGGCTAGTTTTGGTTTGGTACAGTAGAAATGAGAAGCAAAAAGCTCTGGGACCAATCTTCTTTGAAAGGATACCTATCAATTGTATTTTATGACTGCTCAGGGAGTCTAATGAACTGAATCCAATAGACTGGTCTCTAGGTTCAGTTCTGCCAAATTACTATATGATTTCAGTTAGTTCCTCAGTTCTCAATTTCCTCACTTCTACAATGGAGATATTTGACCATCTGTCCTATCAATATCATAAGTGAGGTTCAAATCAGATATGATTATACCTTCATGAATAAAAAAACATTATTTAAAAGCCATGAAATATTGGCAATACCAATATGATCGTTTTTTTAAATTTTTTGCAAACCCCTAGTTTGCTTGACTTGACTCAACTAACTTTCTACAATTAAGTCCAATGATAATGAAAGAAGCAGCTTTTCTCCTTTCCATGATTCTTATAAACTACACAAAATTTTACTAGTAAAGAATTCCTGAAGTCCAATAAATGAAAACATCTCAGACACTTGATTTAGGCTCAAAAGAGGATTTAAAAGTAAAACAATACTCAGAACATCTTTTGTTAAAGCTACTTAATTCACAGTTAAAGTAACTTTATATTGGTTGACTGATTAATTTCAGATTCACACAGGATTAAGCACAGAGATGGGATTTGAACTTGGCTCTAATTCTTTCCATAATATTAGCCTTTGAGAAGGAAATGGCAAATCTCTCTAGTATCTTTGTCAAGAAAACCCCAAATGTACACAACTGAAATAACTCAATAACAATTGCAACAACAACAACAATAAAATATTTTCTACTTCTTAATGACATCAAACCATGTTTAGTTATCTCCCTCTCTGGGACAGATATCAGAATCTTTCCAGTATAACCTGAGAGTTTTGCTAAAAGTCATGCAATCAATGGTATGAGGTTTACTAGTTTCTCAGTCTCTACAGCTTTTTTTCATATTTGTTTTTTACTTGTCAAGAGAAATTACCCAATCAAAGCAACCAACTTGTGTGATCTAATGAGAGATATAACCTAGATTGCCTTTGAAGTCCATCCAACTCTGAATTTATGATCTTTTAATTATAAAATTATAGTGTATTGAACTTTTATTCATGTCCAACCTTTTAGATGTCACACATACTTTTACTCTTAGAATACTTAGTTTCTTTAAATATCAGATCAAGTGCTCTCACATTCTATTATGCCATCTTACCTATTGTTTTTGTCTTAACATGTCTGATGCCTGGGATAGAGTAGGTACTTAATAAATGGGTGTTTATTGGTTTAGTACACTTATCAGTAGAAAATACCCAGTCAAAGGCTGGGGTGGGGGAAGGTAAGATAAACAGAGGAAACAATGCAGACCAACCAACAATAATGAATAACACATTAATTGGTATTTGTATAGTTCTTTATAATTACAAAGCACCTTTATATACCATTTGCCATTTATTTTTCACAAAAACACTGTGAATTATGTGGTATAGGTATGAATATTCCCCTTTTGCAGCATTAGTAAATAGTTTTAGAAAAGTCAGAACTGGGTCTATATCCCAAGGAGATCATAAAAGCAGGAAATGCAAAAGTATGCAAAAATCTTTGCAGCAACTCTTTTTTGTAGAGGCAAGGAATTGGAAATTGAGTGAATGCCCATCTACTGGTCAATAGCTGAATAAGTTGGTATTTGAATGTAATGAAATACTATTCTATGAGAAACAATGAAGAGGTGATTTCAGAAAAGACTTAGATGAACTGATGCTGAGTAAAGAGAGCAAAACCTAGAAAATATAGTATACAGTACAACAATATATAAAAAAGACACTGAAAAGAGATAGGAAGAAGAAACAGGTATTTCCTACTGAGGAAGGAGAGTACTTCCAAAAGGTACATTCTAAGTTGGATTGAATTTTTTTGAATGAAGGTAATGTCTAGGGTATAATAGAGCAAGTTCTTAGTGGAGCCTGGAGAAGAATGAAACTAGAAAGGAAGAAATATTAGGTCAAGATCCTTTTTGGTCCCTTTGCACAAGGCAACTATATCCTTGATGAAGGTTAGGTCAGATAAAAAGAAATCAATGCTTCCACCAATTTATCATAATACTTTGCTTGGATTTGTTCTATTCTTGTCTTAGTCATATTTTCTGCTCATATAACACTGATCCCACTTCCTATCTTTGAATATAAGCTCACCAAAAGCAGGTTATTTTTTCATTTTGGCATCCCTTTCCCAACACCCTAAATTAATAATAGCATAGAATTAGTGATCTGGGACAGGATGTCAAGTCCTACCCCTCATCTCATATGAAAAAAGTGAGCTCCCTAGAGAATTGACTTGCCTAACATGATAGTGCTGTTGGACAGTGTTTGAGGCAGGATACATCCCCAGTTTTTCCTGACCCCAAAACCAGTGTTCTACCTAGCTTGTGTGGCTTCTATATCTTAAATGTTTATTAAAAGTGAATTGTATTTTTCTGAAGGCACTCCATCATCTGACATATTGTGAACTTGGTAGGTATATTGAGTGATTGGCTTGACATTGCTTTGCATATTTCCCTGTTGTCATTTCTCTATAAACATCACAAATTGAATCATACCTCTGTATTGCCATTCCCAATTTTGTGCTCCCTCAAAGTCATCTTTCTCTTCCTGAAATTAGTGAGCTTTGCCTGGGAGTCTCTTTTCTAACACTACTGCTTTGAATAGCTAATGAATGGTCTCCAGGGAGACAGGGCAAAAAGTCAGATATGGGATATGATGTATGATTTGTAGACTGCAAAGGGAAATGACTCATCTGTATAACATAAGCAATGATAATTCAGTTGAATATGACTAAGATGTTAAAAAAGAAGGTGTGTTTACAAGTGAATAAACTTCCTGATCTCAATGCTACCCTCAAGAGAGATAGAGAGACAGCATGAAATACTTTTCACATAACACAGACCCCCTTTTACTCTCCACTCTGACACACTTGCCTTTTCGTGACCCCAAAAATACATTTTCCCTAGTCACTGGATGATATACACAGCATTCCACTGACCACAGTCTCCACTAGTCCTGGGGAAATATAAGCATACAATAGGGTGAACTCGGGACTCCTAGGTTATGGTTCTTCAAAAAAAGTAGGTGAAATCCAGCCATGCTGAACTAAAAATGAGACAGATGGAAATCAACAAAAATATTAATGATAGAGATCCTCAAAAAATCACAAATCCCCCCAAGAGGGCCATAATTTCCCTTCTCTGAATCATCCATTAAGGGAAGGTAAAGGCTGTTCTCATCACTTAGATCTGCTGAACTTTTCAGTGACCACCAAGACTAAGCCATCTACTCAGAGTTCATTAAGACAGGTGGAAAACTAAGATATATTATCTCAGACTTGTGTTCATAATTCCAGGACTCATTTGAATCCAAGCTAGTCTTGTGGGTTTGAGCAATGAGATACAATACAGTTCAAGGGGTTTCATGATTAAATTCTTGAGACCTGTCTTCCCCTTACAGGTCTGCTACTCATTATCTATGTGACTTTGAGCAGGAGTTTTACCTCTTCGGTGCTTTAATATCAGCATCTATAAAATAAGGCATTTGGACTGGATGATCTCTATGTTTGCGGAGGAATTTAGCTTGATGAGTAAATATCTGGAAAAAGAAGCAGTAGGATTTATATGATACTAGTACTTGGATGTGGGAAAATTGGAACACTCATTATTGGTGGATTGTGAAGTGACCCAACCATTTTGGAGTGCAATCTGGATTTATGCATACATAATTATTAAATTGTCTTTGACTCAACAATGAGGGTTTACTTCCAAAGATAATTAGGGGAAAAGGAAAAGAACCTATATATACTTAAAAAAATATGCATAGATACTTTTCAATCTTCACCCTTGCAAAACCTTGTGTTTCAAATTTTTTTCTCCCTCTGTTCCTTCCACTTCCTCCCCTAGACAACAATATATGTTAAACATGTACTTTTATATACATATTTCCACAATTATCATGCTGTACAAGAAAAATCTGATCAAAAAGGGAAAAAAATGAGAAAGAAAACAAAACACAAGGAAACAATCACAAAAAAGTGAAAATATTATGTTGTGATCCATACTCAGTCCCCATAGTACTCTCTCTGATGCTGATGGTTCTTTCCTTCACAAGACCATCTAAATTGGCCTGAATCAACTCACTGTTGAAAAGAGCCATGTCCATCAGAATTGATCACTATACAATTTTGCTGTTGCTGTGTATGATGTTCTCTTGGTTCTATTCACTCCACTTAGGATCAAGAATCTACATCTTTGAGGGGCGGAGCCAAGATGTCAGAGTGAAAGGGTGACTCTCTTCGTCCTCCTCCGAACTTCTCTCAAATCAACAATAAAATAAGCCTCTGAACTGATCTTCAAGTCAACGAATCAGGAAATATTTGGATACTGCTTGCAGATATCTCTGAAAAACTTCACATCAGGTTTGTCTAGCTCAGACAGAGGGATAAACAGAGGACTCCGGTGTCAGAGAACTCTGGTGGAGGCCAGAAGTGAGGGTGGGACTCAGCTCAACTCAGCTCAGACTGGCAAAAAACTCCAAACTCCAAACTCCAAATTCCAAACACCTGGAGTTTATCTGAGGCACTCGGGACACTCTGCCCTGATTGGGGGCAGGTGTCTCTGGCAAACTTGCCTTGTTTAAGGAGTAATTCAGACTTAGTCCTAGCCCCCACCGGCCCAGCACCTTAAATTAATTCGCCAAAGTGCCTCAGAGCAAAATCTTCAGCCGGCCTTTTCAGCCGTTTTTTTTTTTTTTCCCTTACCTTAAAGAGATATTCACGCTGTCTTAAAAAAAAAAAATGAAGAGGCAAAAGAGAGCTCTCACTATAGACAGCTTTTACAAAGAGAAAGAGGAGAAGACCCCAGAGCCAGAGGTTCCTTTAGACATAACTCCAGAGGGAATCAGCAAGGACCATCACTGGTCCTCGTTTCAAAACACCTTTCTGGATGATTGCTTAAAGAACCTAATAAAAGAACTGGAGGATAAATGGGAAAATAAATTGAAATTAGTGCAAGAAGGATACAGTATCTTGCAAGAAGGATATGATGCCCTGCAAAAGAGATATGAAAAAGACACCAATCTATTGAAAAATAAAATTAGTGAAGTGGAAAAAGAGTGCAATGAACAAAAAAATTCAATTGGCCAGTTACAAATGGAGCTTAAAAAGGTAACTGAAGAAAACAACACTTTAAAAATAAAAATTGAATAAATGCAAGTGAATGACTCAATAAGACTTCAAGAATCAGTCAAAGAAAAACAAAAAAAAAGAAAAATTAGAAGAAAATATGAAATATCTCCTAGGAAAAACAACTGATTTGGAAAATAGATCTAGGAGAGACAATCCAAGGATTATTGGACTTCCTGAA
Organism: Myrmecobius fasciatus; assembly: GCA_023553655.1. Lineage (NCBI taxonomy): Eukaryota > Metazoa > Chordata > Mammalia > Dasyuromorphia > Myrmecobiidae > Myrmecobius > Myrmecobius fasciatus. The sequence continues at coordinate 70,777 of JAJPUD010006559.1, forward strand.
AGCCATGATGAAAAAAAGAATCTAAACACTATCTTCCAGGAAATCCTGAAAGAAAACTGCCCTGAGATTGTAGAATCAAAGGGCAAAATCACCATTGAAAGAATTCACCGATCACCTCCGGAAAGAGACCCCAAAATTAAAACCCCAAGGAATATCGTGGCTAAATTTCAGGACTATAGCACCAAGGAAAAGATTCTGCTAGCAGCTAGAAAGAAACAATTCAAATACCGAGGATCAATAATTAGAATCACACAGGATCTGTCAGCCTCCACATTGAAGGATCGAAGGGCCTAGAACCAGATATTCCGAAGGGCAAAGGAACTTGGATTACAGCCAAGAATATCCTATCCAACTAGAATGAGCATTATCCTCCAGGGAAGAAGGTGAATTTGACCTATTTCTAATGAAAAGACCAGATCTGAACAAGAAATTTGACATCCAAACACAGAACTCAAGAGATGCATAAAAAGGTAAAAAGGAAAGGACTCTTGAAACTTTATTTCACTAGGGGGATGCTTAAAGTTTGGGGGTATAATTAACTAGATATTACTTTGATAATATGAAAAAGAGAACTAGAGGGGGAAAGGTTGTCATACTGGGGAAAAGAGGGAAAAAGCGGTAAAATAAGATCTAAAAAAAAATAAGGAGGTAAAAACAAGGTAAAATCTCTTGAAGAGGCAAAGAAAACCTAATATAATTGAGAGAAAGAGGGGAGGGAGTTGAGCATTGTGTAAATCTTACTCTCATCAGGTTGGGCTCTAAAAGTGTATATCAGACACTTGATTTCACATAGAAACTTGTCTGTTTCTAGAGGGAAGGGGGAGGGAAAGGAGGAAAAGAAAGGGATAAACTAATAGAAGGGAAAATAGAAGAATCAGGGGAAAGGAGTAATAACAGGGGGAAGGGATCTAAAGGGTGGAGTATTGTTTGGGGGAGAGGGTCATCAAAAGCAAAGTACTGAGGTGGGAGAAAGGGAGAAAGGGGAAAGGAAAGGGGAAAATATAACTTGGGTAAATAAGATGGCAGGAAATAAAGAATTAGTTATTCTATCTGTGAATGTGAATGGGATGAACTCTCCCATAAATTGGAAGCTGATATCAGACTGGATTAAAAACCAGGATCTCACAATATGTTGTCTACAAGAAACACATCTAAAACATAGTGACACATATAGGATGAAGGTAAAAGGTTGGAGCAGAATCTATTATGCTTAAGGTGAACAAAAAAAAGCAGGGGTAGCAATCCTTATCTCAGATCAAGTAAAAGCCAAGATAGATCTAATCAAAAGAGATAAGGAAGGAAACTATATTTTATTAAAGGGTACCATAGATAATGTAGCAATATCTATACTAAATATATATGCACCAAGTACAATAGCACACAAATTCCTAAGGGAGAAATTAAGAGAGATGCAAGAAGAAATAGACAGCCAAACGATACTAGTGGGGGATCGCAACCTTGCTCTCTCAGAATTAGATAAATCAAACCACAAAATAAACAAGAAAGAAACTAGGGAGATAAACCAATTGTTAGAAAAGTTAGGTACGATAGATCTATGGAGAAAGTTGAATGGAGACAGTAGGGAGTTTACTTTTTTCTCAGCAGTCCATGGAACCTATATAAAAATTGACCATGTGTTAGGGCATAAAAACCTTAAAATCAAATGCAGAAAGGCAGAAATAGTAAATGCATCCTTTTCAGATCATAATGCAATAAAAATCACATGCAATATAAGGCCAGGAGAAAATAAACCAAAAATTAATTGGAAATTAAATAATCTAATCCTGAAGAATGAATGGGTGAAAGAGGAAATCATAGACACAATCAATAATTTCATCCAGGAGAATGACAATGAGGAGACAACATACCAAAATTTGTGGGATACGGCTAAAGCGGTTATAAGGGGCAATTTTATATCTCTAGATGCTTACTTGCATAAAATAGAGAAAGAAAAGATCAATGAATTGGGCTTATTATTTAAAAAAACTAGAAAAAGAACAAATTAAAAACCCTCAATTAAATACCAAATTGGAAATTCTAAAAGTAAAGGGAGAAATTAATAAAATTGAAAATAAGAAAACTATTGAGTTAATAAATAAAACTAAGAGTTGGTTCTATGAAAAAACCAACAAAATAGATAAGCCTTTAGTTAATTTGATAAGAAAAAGGAAAGAAGAAAATCAAATTGTTAGTCTCAAGAATGATAAGGGAGAACTTTCCTCCAATGAAGAGGAAATCAGAGCAATAATTAGGAGTGACTTTGCCCAACTTTATGCCAGTAAGTTTGATAATCTAAATGAAATGGAGGAATATCTACAAAAATATAGATTGCCCAGGTTAACAGAAGAGGATATAAATTATTTAAATAGCCCCATATCAGAAAAAGAAATAGAACAAGCTATTAACCAACTCCCTAAGAAAAAATCTCCAGGGCCAGATGGATTTACATGTGAATTCTACCAAACATTCAAAGAACAATTAATTCCAATACTACACAAACTATTTGAGAAAATAGGAAAAGAAGGTATACTGCCAAAATCCTTCTATGAGACCGATATGGTGCTGATAGCTAAACCAGGTAGGGTGAAAACAGAGAAAGAAAACTATAGACCAATTTCCCTAATGAATATTGATGCAAAAATCTTAAATAAGGTAATAGCAATGAAATTACAGAAAGTCATCCCCAGGATAGTATACTATGACCAAGTAGGATTTATAACAGGGATGCAAGGCTGGTTCAATATTAGGAAAACTATCAGCATAATTAATTATGTTAATAACCAAACTAACAAAAACCATATGATTATCACAATAGATGCAGAAAAAGCATTTGATAAAATCCAATATCCTTTTCTATTAAAAACACTAGAGAGTATAGGAATAAATGGGCTTTTCCTTAAAATGATCAGTAGCATCTATTTAAAACCATCAGCAAGCATCATATGTAATGGAAACAAACTAAAACCATTCCCAATAAGATCAGGAGTGAAACAAGGCTGCCCACTGTCACCATTACTATT
>JAJPUD010006559.1:73896-117795 GCA_023553655.1 Myrmecobius fasciatus
ATAAGATCAGGAGTGAAACAAGGCTGCCCACTGTCACCATTACTATTCAATATTGTATTAGAAATGTTAGCTTTAGCAATAAGAGAAGAAAAAGAGATAAAAGGAATCAGAGTAGGTAATGAAGAAACCAAATTATCACTCTTTGCAGATGACATGATGGTATACTTAGAGAACCCTAGAGACTCAACTAAAAAACTACTAGAAACAATTCACAACTTTAGCAAAGTGGCAGGATTCAAAATTAATCCACATAAATCATCAGCATTTTTATATATTACCAACAAAGTTCAGCAGCAAGAGATGCAAAAAGAAATTCCATTTCAAATAGCAGATGATAGGATAAAATATTTGGGAATCTATCTGCCAAGGAAAAGTCAGAAACTATACGAACTAAATTACAAAACACTTTCCACACAAATAAAATCAGACCTAATCAATTGGAAAAATATTAAGTGCTCATGGGTAGGCAGAGCGAACATAATAAAAATGACAATACTACCCAAACTAATCTACTTATTTAGTGCCATACCAATCAAACTCCCAAGAAATTATTTTACAGATCTAGAAAAAATAGTAGCAAAGTTCATTTGGAAGAACAAAAGGTCAAGGATCTCAAGGGGATTAATGAAAAAAAGTCAGATGGAGGTGGCCTTGCTGTACCAGATCTAAAACTATATTATAAAGCAGCGGTCATCAAAACCGTTTGGTACTGGCTAAGAAATAGAGCAGTCGATCAGTGGCACAGGATAGGTTATCAGGACAATCTAGGCAATAACCTTAACAATCTAGTGTTCGATAAACCCAAAGACCCCAGCTTTTGGGATAAGTACTCACTATTCGGCAAAAACTGCTGGGAAAATTGGAAACTAGTGTGGAAGAAATTAGGGCTTGACCACGATGATATCTAAATGGGTTCATGATCTGGATATAAAGAGTGATATTATAAGTAAATTAGAGGAACATAGTATGGTTTACTTCTCCGACCTGTGGAGAAAGAATAAATTTATGTCCAAAGAAGACCTGGAACTCCTAATTGAATACCAGATGGATAATTTTGATTATATTAAGTTAAAAAGTTTCTGTACAAACAAAACAAATGCAGACAAGATTAGGAGGGAAGCATCAAATTGGGAAATGATCTTTACATTCAATGGTTCTGATAAAGGCCTCATTTCTAAAATATATAGAGAATTGTCTCATATATATAAGAATTCAAGCCACTCTTCAATAGATAAGTGGTCAAGGGATATGAACAGACAATTTTCAGATGATGAAATTAAAACCATCTCTAGTCATATGAAAAGTTGCTCCAAATCACTATTGTTCAGAGAAATGCAAATTAAGACAACTCTGAGGTACCACTACACCCCTGTCAGATTGGCTAAAATGACAGGAAAAGATAACGAGGAATGTTGGAAGGGATGTGGGAAAACTGGGACAGTAATACATTGTTGGTGGAACTGTGAACGGATCCAACCATTCTGGAGAGCAATTTGGAGCTATGCTCAAAAAGTTGTCAAACTGTGCATACCCTTTGACCCAGCAGTGTTTCTACTGGGCCTATATCCCAAAGAGATCTTAGAGGAGCGAAAGGGACCCACCTGTGCAAGAATGTTTGTGGCAGCCCTTTTTGTAGTGGCTAGAAACTGGAAACTGAAGGGATGCCCATCAATTGGAGAGTGGCTGAATAAATTATTGTATATGAATGTTATGGAATATTATTGCTCTGTAAGAAACGACCAGCAGGACGATTTCAGAGAGGCCTGGAGAGACTTGCATGAACTGATGCTGAGTGAAACGAGCAGAACCAGGAGATCATCATACACAGCAACAACAGTATTACATGATGATCAATTCTGATGTACATGGCTCTCTGCAACAAAGAATTCTCTCAAACCAGTTCCAATTGTTCACTGAAGAAAACCATATCCACCCAGAGAGAGGGATATGAAATATGGACCACAACGTAACATTTTCATGATCTCTATTGACATTTGCTTGCATTGTGTTGCCTTTCTCTGATTCTTTTTTTTTCTTGTAGATAGGATTTTTCTTGCATAACTTCTCAAGCATTTCAACATTATTAACATGTAGTGGACTTCCTGCCATCTAGGGAAGGGGAGGGGACTGGGGGTAAAATTTGTAATGGAAAGCTTTGTAAAGATCAATGTTGGGAAACTACCCATATACATGTTATATAAATAAAAAGCTTTAATAAAAAAAAGAATCTACATCTTTTTAAAATATTTATGGAAGCTCTCTTTGTGGCAGCATAGAACTGGAAATTGCTCATAAATTGGGGAATGGATGAACAAGTTGTGTACAATTATGAAATTGATGATCTTAGAAAAAACATGATATTCTTGTATAAAGTAATGAAGAATGAAATGAGTAGAAACAAGAGAATGTTGTATGGAGTAACAGCAATATAGTTTCAAGAATAATTTTGAGAAACTAAGTAGTTTTCTTGTGTCTAACTCTTCATTGACCCTTATGGGGATGTTCTTGGCTGAGATATTGGAGTAGTTTGCATTTCTTTCCCTAAAAAAGGTTATTTTATAGATGAGAAACTGAAGCAAACAGGGTTAAGTGACTTTCTCAAAGTCACAAAGCAAGTGAGTGTTTGAGGCAACATTTGAATTCAGTATTTTCTTGACTTTAGACTCACAGCACTCTTATCCACTGTGTCAACTTGCTGTCCAATTTTGCTTTTATAATACAACTATTCCTGAATATTTCCTTACTTATTCCAGTTGATTAGGTGATTAGCATTCCTTCTTCCCTTTTAAAACAAAATTTGAAATAATTATTTAGCAAAAACAATCAACAAGTTAACCTCATCAGAGTATATGTGGAATATTTCACATACATAGTTACCCTCCTCTTCAACAGGATAGAGATATTGTATATTTTAATCAATTCACATAGGTCTCCTGTTTTCCTGAGTTATTCAAACTAGTCATTACTTATAATGTAATAACATGGCATTACATTCAAATGGTGAAGGCAGCAAAGTCCTAAAGGCATCTCAAGGTCCAAAAGTTTTAGCCCAAATTTAAATCCTGTGAAATTCCAGGCAAATCATTTGAACTCTTTTAGCCTGAATTTTCTTCTCTGTAAAATGAGACGTAAGGTGGCACAGTGGGTAGAGTACTGGATATGATATCAGAAAGACACATTACCATCCTCAGTTTAAATCTAGCCTCAGACACTTGCTAGTTATATGAGTTTAGACAAGTTAGTTACTTAACCTTGTTTGTCTCAATTTTCTCATTGGTAAAAAGGAACTGGAGAAAGAAATGGCAAACTACTCCAACATCTCAGCCAACAAAACTCTAAATAAAGTCACAAAGAGTCAGACATACCTGAAATAATTGAACAAGAACAATACCACCAAGAACAAATAGGCAATATTTTACATCTTTTTACTGTGTTTACTTTCTACTCTTTGGCCATTAGTTACCCTAAAGAATGTTCTGATTGGTTACCACCTCTTCCACAGCCTTTCCATTCATCTTGACATAGTGTCATTACCCACACTTCCTCATCTTTAAATTCTGGAAACATGATCCTTTCAACTCTGACATTTTTCCTATATGGGGTATGTCAATCTGCTTGCCTATGATCTCAATCACCATCCCTACAACTGACCACAACTCTTCCTTTGCTGTTAACTTCCATCTGAATGTAAAATGCTTAAGGTTAGAACCTGTCAGATGAAGTTTGTTTTTGTGTCCTTAGCACTTAGAACTGTGTGTAGCACATAAAAAGGGTTTAGTAGTTTTTATTTTTTTCAATTAATTTCCCAACATAATATTTCCCATCCTAAAGAGGGAAAAATCTACATTAAAGCAAAATTAAACAACATCTCAACCAAATATGACAGTATATATATATATATAATATTTCTACAATTCCTTACCTATGTAAAGAGGAAAAAAATGGGTACTTATATTTTTCTTTCAACTAGGCTTAGTTTGTATAATTTTAGAGCATAAAACAAAGAATCAAGAAAAGAACTAAGGAACGAAAGAAGGCAGGGAGGGAGGGAGGAAGGAAGGATGGAAAGGAGAGAAGAGGGAGGAGAGGGAGGAAGGACAAAAGGAATTTTATATAAGTATATAAAATTAAGCCATATAAAAAGATAACTATATAAAAATAAAAAAAATCAATATCCTGCTTGTCAGCAAACAAAATTTTTGAGAATTTCTATAGACTATGGCAGGACAGGGAGGTGAATAAGAGGCTAAGTTATACTGTACTCATGAAGGCATAAAAGAAACAAGTCTCCCAGGTCAAGTCTTCTCCTCATATTCTTTTCTCTGTTAGTCCAAATATTCCTTTATGCTGCCTTCATCTTACCCCTTCCTGGAGGCTCAAATGTCATCATTTCCAGAAACCCTTCTCTATCCATTCTGGTCTAAGATCTCTATTTATGTTCATTTTCTCAAGAAATCTGTGCTATATTTTATACACAAGTATAAGGATCATACACCATATTTTTCTTGTCCCTTCCTTATATCTAAATTATAGTCAAGTACATGTTAAGAACTCAATAAATTTCTATTGATTTTTTTAATTAGATGGAATTCTGAAATGTTGTCTGGGTGAGAATTCAGTTAAAAAAACAAAACAAAACAAAACAAAAAACAAAACAAAACTTATCATAGTCTGTGACTCAAATGGCTGACTCCCTGAAATGCCCAATTCCATAGAGTCCCAATTCATTTGACCAGAGATCAGCTATCCATATACTACTTTTGTTTATTTTGTGTGAAAACTATTTACACTTGTGAGTTCTTAGATATTCACAGGAAAGCTATAATTTGGAGACTTAAAGAAAGATCTTCCAAACTGAGCCCATACCCTGGATGGACTCCAAAAGCTTTGTAGCCCAGCAAAAGAAAGGTATGATTGAGGAAAGACTAAAACTCCCTGGCAAACAATTCAGTTTTGCTTTCCTCCTTGTTTACCAGGTGCTGCTAATTATCAGTGCTATCTGAGGCATTGTAAAGTATTTTATCAGTTGCAGCATTTTGCAGCATTTTGTCTAAAGCTCTAAACTGTCATAAATGCACACAGCCATCCACCAACCTTGAATAATAAATAATTATTATGTTAGTGACGGATTTACTTTGAAAAAATACAGAAGGCCACTAAACCTGGAGTTTCCTGGCCCACGTAATGTGCATAAAAGAAATGAGATCAGTAATCACTGTCAACAGTTTCTTGTAACTAAGAATTGAATCATTTATCTGTCCAGCATGTGTAAATTATCACCATTTTCTATTCGCAGGAAGGCCTAACGGCAATTTATGTTATAAAAATAATAAGATATGAGGATTTAATAGAAATCACTACATATTGCTTCTACCTGGGAACATTCTGCTTTGGAATAATACAGAACTGCCTGCTTTATGTGTTCGGACGTCAAAATCTCATTGTTTATAGTCAGCTGTCTTATTTACTTTATCTATTTTCCTCTCACCTCTGCTAAGCATCCTATGAACAAATAGCTCACTTATTATATTTATGAGATGACCTTTCCTTCCTTGCTTCAAGGATACTTTCCCTTTATGACCAACAAAGATAATACCATGAAGCAAATGAGTCTTAAGCACTGAGTGATAGTCGAGTTTCTGACTTAGCCAAGGAAAACATTAGCAGAGCTTTAAGTTTTTTCTATTATCTAGCATGTCTTCTCAGGAAGAAGATTAAGTGTGTGTGTGTGTGTGTGTGTGTGTGTATGTTTGTGTATATGTGTGCATTTTTCCCCCAATATAAATATATTTCAACTTTCAATGCTCAACTTAGGATGTTTTCAGTTACTTAGGTGCCATTGATCTTCTGTAGGAGCCCAGTTCATCCTTCAGCACTAAGAGAATAAATAAAGTTATCTTTAGCCCTTTGGCTCATTGCAACTCCAATTAAACTAGGATATTCTTGAATATTTGGAAAGATTTATTTTAGAGGAAGCTGGTGAACAGGAAATACTTTTCTTGAATTTTGGGGCAGGCTTGTTTCTCTTATAACTTGAAATTCTAAAATATAACTTCATTTTTCTGCCAATGAAAAAGAAAGCATTATTAGAAAGTAAGGTAGAAGTGATAGTGATTTGAATGTTGCCTTGACTATTCTTGTATTTTAAGCTGGATAACCACACTTGAGTTTTTACTTAAAGATACTGATAAAGAATGATTGTTAGATATGTTAAAAAGTTAAAAGTTAAAAATGTTGAATCTTTGTGTCTACCTCCAGGGATTTCAGAAACCATGGGGAGAGGGATTAAACTCAGCTGCTTAAGTTTGGATGCTCTAAAATAGGTTATGAACAATATTAGCTATCCTTTTTGGTGTACTCTATTTTGGGGGATTGGTGTCATATAAGGCACAATTTTGACTTTAATAAAAGGAAATAATCAGGAAAAACACATCATTCTTCTCCACTCACAAGAAGAGGCAAAGGTATAGCTGTAATATTAGAAATTCAATATCTAAAGCAGAATAAATATAAAATATAATCATGGATTTGAAGGTGAAATGAGATTTTTGAAATTTTCCAGTCTAATTCCCCTCATTTTTAAAAGAAGGAAACTATGATCTAGAGGAAGTAGTGATTTATTTGAAGTCACATGGGTAGTTAATGTAAGTGCTGAAATTATGTTCTTTGGATGTCTTATTCACAACTCTTTTTTACCACAATTGAGAGCCATGTCCTCATTGATTACAAACTGAGTAGCAAAGTTGAGAAGGCCTAAACATAACTTCTAAAGGACCCAAATCCATACCAAGATTCTTTTTTCTAATAGGAACTAGTTCCTGCAATACCTCCATAAGGTTACTAGCAGAAAGAGTTTATGGCAATGAATTTCTAGGCAACTATTGGGAGTCAGACATGGTTGTGGGCAAGATTGTAAAGGGATGATAGCTTAGAATTGTAGATTACTACAGCTGGAAAGGACTTTCACGCTTATTTAAGTCAAGTCCTTTGTGTGTCATATTGATCCCCTTTAGATGTCTGGTGAAGTCTATCAATACTATTTTAGAATCATGACCTTGAATTTAAAAAAAACTGCATGTTATTAAGAAGAAAAACATATTGAAAATTGGTTATCAAAATATTTAAGAAAAAAATTCCCAGACCTCAGGTTAAGAGCTCATTCATTGTATAGATGAGACATAGGCAAGTTAAACAATTTGACTAAGATGGCATAGTTCTCTAATGGCAGAGAAAAAAATAAAACCTAGGTCTTATATATGTTTTCTACTATATCACATTTCCTGGAAACAAACTCACCTATAAAAGAAGCATCACTTCCTCCTCCTTTTCAATTAACCAAGTTATCAATCAAACAACAAGCATCAAGCATTTAAAAAGCTACTTCTATGTGTCAGGATAGATGCTTGGAATAAAAGAAAAAAGAAAACAATCCCTTCTCTCAAGGAGTTTAAATTCTAACTGGAAAGATTATATATCTATATCTATATATACATATATGTATATTTGTGTGTATGTACATATATTTGTATGCATGTATATATAGATATATTTGCATGCATGCAAATATATGTACATAATCATTAGATTATGTGTTAAAATATGAAATATGTGCAAAAACAAAAACACAATAATTTGTGGAAGAAAATACTTACATATGGGAGAATGAGGAAAGGTTTTATGTAGATTATGGTGCTTTAGCTGAATTTGAAAGAAACTGGGGATTCTAAGAGGCAAAAATGAGGAGAGAAAGAATTTCAGGCACAGGTCATAGCCAATGCTAAAGCACAGGGGAAAAAAATACAGTGCCATTTATGAGAAATAGGAATTATCTATTTGTCTGGATTGAAATGATGTACACATTAGAAAAATGCTTGTTGTGAGTAAAATTTGTAAGAAGAAGATTGTAAAGGGGCTAGAATTTTTACTTTAGTTCAGAGACAACAGGGTGCCATCAGAGTTTTTTGAGCAGGTGAGTGATATGGTCAGTTATCCTCATTCTAGCTGAGTATAATTTTAAGGTAAACAAAGTTTCGTTATTTCAATACATCTTTTAAACCCACTTTGTACAATAAGCTCTGCCTAATAAGGATGAATTTTCTTAAATAAAAGTTTAATTTTCGAAAATAAACTAGTTTTCAAATTTAGATATTTAAAGATTAAGTAAATGGGGATGGAAAGAATCTGAAATTTCAAAACAGGCAAAAAAAAAATATTTCCTGTCTCCATAAAGAAAACAAGCATAAGAGTGATAGGAAAAATTACAATTTCAATGCTGACTCCAGTGGAAACCAACAGCAACTGGCAAGGGGCAATTAAACTGTTCAAATAATTCTGTCGAAAAAAATTAGCAGCATTATTGAGGAAGGCTGGTTGTTTCTGAAATGTCCATGGCAGAAATGCCTCTGTGCAGGCTGGGGCTGGTATTGATTCTGAAACAATCTTACCCGTGATAAATGAGAATGCGCTCAGGAGAGGATTCAGTCACGAGTGCTCCCAGATCAATCAGCTTGTCAACACACCAACCAAATTCAATTTTTATTCTTGGTAAACTCTTATTTGGTGGCAGACCCATTGTTTCTTTGGAAATTGCTTCACAAAGGCCGAAGGGCAGGCATGAGAACATGGAAAAAGATAATCTTTTCAAAGCATGTTAAAAGTTAAGATTTGGGGTTTATGACTTCCATAGAGGAAATCTGATTTTGTGAGGTTGGCACATGCCATGCCTCCCTGTCTATTTAAAGGAAGCCTCCACCTGGTGCTAAGCCCCCAACTTATTTAAGAGCAGGCCACGTTAATTTTTTTCTATAATCAGATATCCTTCTGCATTTTCCCATTCCCAAAGGCTAGGGCAACTTTAGAAAGAAAAATCCAAGAATACAAATATTTTAGTCTCCAGTACCATGAAAGACAGTGAAGAAACTTGAACCTCCCTGTGTTTGCACTCTGAAAACCACAGATTTTAGGGCTAGTAAATACCATAATGATCATCTATTCTATGGATTAGATTTTAGATTAGATAGATTAGAAAGCAGAGCAAGTGACCTGCTCAAAGTCACACTAGTAGCCTGAGGTAGAGTCAGCAAAAGAAGCCACATCTTCTCTATTCAATGACCTTTCTTCTGACTTTTAATGATTACTCTTATAAAATGAGGACTGTGTCATGCATTTTTTAATTCCCCACAGCACCTTCTTTCAAGGGAAAGAGTAATATTTGCAAAAAAGCACCAGTGGTTTCTGACTCCACAGGGAACCTGAAAAACCCAATTCCAGGCAATTCTATCCAAATCAATAACTAATTTTTAAATGTCTGCTATGTAAACTGTGCTGTATGAGCCAGGAGAAATACAAGTATGGGAATGGAGTAGGGAGAAATAATGGATACATTTCCTGCCCACAGGAATTTGAAATCTAGTAGAGAAAACAATCAGTATATACCAATAACTATAAGGCAAGTTAGAAAATAGCAACATGGTGAAGTGAAGAGAGCTGAGTTTGGAGTAATCAGAGGATTTAAGGTAGTTAGATGGCAGAGTAGCTGGAGCTCTGGGTCTGGAGACAAGAAGACCTGAGTTCAAATATAGCATCAAATCCTTACTAGCTTGTGAATAATTTAATATTTGTTTCAGTATACTCACCTGTGAAATGGTAAAAAAAAATAATAATAACTTCTTCCTTCCAGATACATGAAAATCAAATGAAATAATATTTGTAAAAAGCACTTTAAAACATGTCTGACTTGTAGTAGACACTTCATAAATGCTTATTTCCTTCTTCCTCTCTGTGCCTCAATTTCTTCTGTAAAAATTCTCTCTACAATACCATCCAGCCCTAAATATTGGATCCTGTGTCCATAGGAGAGGTACAACAGAGTGAGATGGGTGATTTGCTTTTGGCTAGGAAGAATGGGAATCCCATTCTAGGCCTTGGAGAAAGAGAAAGACTTCAACTGATGCAAATATTAAAGGAGTTTGCTGCAAAGAATACTTATAGTTTGTGGCCATGTAAATTTGGAAGGAATCTTAAAGATGATCTAATCCAACTACTTCATTTTGCAAATGGCAAATAAGTCCAACCAAAGAGAAATGATGTTTTTAAGGTCAAATATTAATTATGTACAACTAGTGTCAAATATGGAACCTGAACTCAGTTCTTCTGATTTCTAGATCATGTTTTCATTGTTTTATTTTTTCAAGTTTAACACCAATATCTCAGATTTTTCTCCTCCTCACACCTATTTCTAAGGATATTAAAGCAGATTGTGTCTTCTATTAGGAACATCTTTCTATTTTTGTTTGGTCCATGTCAGTAATAGCATCTACAATGAAGAAGACATTCCTTCCTCCATGGCCAGACCACATCTGGTGTACTATATTTGTTTCAGAGTACAAAGGTTGTAGTCAATAAGGGACACATCCAGAAGAGAATGACCATAGTTGGTTTACATATCTGGGGATGTTTAACCTGGAGAATAAAAAGCTTAAGGGAATATTATAGTTCATTTTCAAGTCTTTGAAGGACTATTATGTAGGAAATGACTTATTCTGCATAACAGAAGAAGAAAGGCGTAGGAGCAATGAGTAGAAGCTATAGTGGACCAAAATTAAAATCAACAGGAAGAAAAGTTTCCCAACAATCAAAGCTGTATAAAAATATAATAAGAAAATAATGGGAAATTTGGGAAAATAATAGTTTCTCTGTCACTTACAAAAACTTCATAGAGACTCTAAATGTCTGCCATCTAGGATTGCTATAAAATAGGTTATTGGGTAGGAATAGACAAGACTGGATGAGTACTAAGGTCACTTGAATTCTTGGATTATAAACTTTTGATAATGTTCCTTGGTTATATCCTGGCATGAGAGTATGAGGGATAAGAGAGAATATTGAGTTTAGGAAAATTCCCATAGGTAATTGGAATTTGGCTACATTTTGGGATATTTTCACTTTAATAATGAAGAGCACAGAATAAGATGAAGATTATACATAGACTATACATGCACTTTCAAAGTCATATAATTGAACACTATCTGGTCCCATTTCACACATGAAGAAGATTAAAGAGGGAAAATCGCTTGGCCCAGATAACACATGTAGTAAATTTCCGAGCTAGAATTCAAACCTGAGACCTGCAAATCCAAATCATTAAATCATATATTTAAAGCTGTAATCCAATAACCCTTTTTAGAGATAAGAAAATACACCCAGAGAGATCTGCTGACTTTCCCATGGTCCCACACCTAATAATTATTGGAGTTGGCTTTTGAATGATAATTATAACAATAACAACAAGAACAGCAGCAACCATACCAATAATAATAATTATAAAAGCTAATATTTATCTTGTGTTGACAGATCTGTTATTTCATTTGATCTTCACAACAACTTCAAGTGGTAGGTATTATTATTATTATCTTCCCCATTTTATGGATGAGGGAAATGAGGCTGAGAGAAGTTACCTAGTGTTGCATTGCTAGTATTGGCATCAGGATTTGAACTCAGATCTCCTGAGTCTAAATGCAATCCTCTATTAATTTTGAACCTATGCCATCTTAATTCCAAATCAGGGACTTGATTCACTACACCAAATTGTGTGTCCTATTCACTATATCACATAAAACCTCTTGAACATTTCTGTGACAGTCTCACACAGACAGGACTATACACAAAAACCTCCAGCAATTCTGAGAAAGGAGACGTCTCATCTTTCATCTCCTATGGTAAACAAGGTCACATTATTAGGAATCTTCCAGTGGCCTCCACATCTCTGTTTCTAAATGAAAAACACTTCTATCCAAACAACAAGAAACCTCTAGCAAACAAAACAAAACCCTTTGGTGGAAAATATTGTTTTCTGATTCTTGTTCAGTATAAGAATAGGGTGGGGAATATCTTATTTCAGTGCTGTGCTTTAATGTGAAAAATGACCCATATTCTCTATCCTTTAAACTATAAGCACATGAACAGAATAGTGGAACTTAATAATGTTTCATTGAATTCCTAGTAAAAACCTGTTAGTTCCATTTCTTTTCAAAATAGCAAAAGGGGAGGAGATATAATATACTAGAATCATATGTCAAGCTAATTAAAATGTAAATGCCAATAATGACATCTGACATTACTTTTCAACACTAACTTATTATTATATGACTGCTTGCCCTCAAAAAATATTTAATCATTTTACACACACACACACACACACACACACACACTTAAAATTTTCCCCCCTGAAATGTAAAGCATGGCTCATTTGTCTTTGCCTCTTCCTTCATTATACATATTTGGGGAGTGGCATTTCTAGTGTATGGTATAATTAGAGTATCACATTCCATGCTGAAAGCAATATTAAGTTACATTTAGGAAACAAAGACTATTACATGTTTTTTTTCCCGATTAAAAAAAAACAGAATAAAGCTGCACATCTGGTATATTTTAGTTTTGGGATATGCAATATCTCTGTCCTTCTTAAATGCTGTCTACTGAAAAACCAAATGAATAACTTTAGGAAGTGTGCCCTTCTCACTGAAACCTGAAGCTTGAGGAGAATGCTTTGTGTATAGATTAAAAATGGATGGGAAAAACTGATAGATATTGAAACAAAAAAATTCCCTTCTTGAAACCACATAAGGTAGGAAAGCTGAACGGATGTGTTGGAGAGCTGGTGGGAAGAACATGGCATTTGGGGGATCTAAGAAAAGTTTGGGGTTCATATGAAAAGAGCTTGAAAGAGCAGCTTATAAGCAAGCCATCCTCCAGTTAGGGTCTAAGAAACTGAGGTTGGCTCAATCTGTAGCCAGCACCTAGAAGACAGTCACCCTGCATCGAGTGTGGAGGTGACAACCAGTTCTTTTACATCCTTGATTCACTTCAAAGTTGTTATCAACAGTTGTGAGTTATAACTAAAAATCTGAATGGAGAATTTCCCTAATCAAACAGTCCAAACTTCAAAATAATGTTCTTAAAATTGAGCATCATACTCTAGGGGTGACATAATCATTGCAGAGTAGAAGATAACCTTTCTTTTTCTGGAAACTGTACTTCTATTATATGTCCTCTAAGATTGAACTTTTTTTTTCATCCTCACATTGAACAAATATTTCTGTCATGTTTTATCCATCTTGCGCTGACATAGCTGTTGCTTTGTTTCATTCATTTTTGCCAAAGTATATACAGAACATCACATGAACCTCTAATAAATTTTATATTATTATATATTACAAAATAATATATTATATTATAATAAATCTTATTAGATTCAGTCCATCATTCTACCCTAAGACAATGTTCCACCCTTATAGTTTTCCCACAACATATTAGTTAATCATCTCTGATTTGTGCATTTAACATTTTAGTAAGCATTTAACAAATTTTTCTTGACTAGTTGATATTGAACAGAATGAAGCCAAAAAAGAAAGTCTCTTGGGTTCTTTCTCTATTTCATTGAGTATATAAATATGTATAAAGAATAAGAAATGTCTTTTTTTGATAAAGCTCTTAATAATATCTTTAAGTCAATGAAAGGAAGAAGATAATTAAAATGTAACAATATAAGTAGTTTATAAAATGTGAATATCTCCCTTCAAATTTTTTTTAATCATCCCTACTATATAACTCAAAGAGTTTAAATAATATGATACACTTGGATATCACTCTCTAGAACACATTCCTTCTTTTATTCCTTCTTTATTTCAACTACTTGGAATCCTTAGCTTCTTTCAAGAGTTAGTTCAGGTGCTGCCCACTTCCTTTAGAAAGTTTTTCCTAAACCTCCTGATCCCTTTCCAATTCTTTTGCTAGTGTCCTCTCCCTCTTCAAATTCTGTGTCTTAATTGTATTTATTTATCAGTGTACATATCAGTGAATATCCACATCACTTGTCCCCCAAGGAAAATGGAAATTCCTTGAAGTCTCAGACTTTTATTTTTGTATTTCTAGTGTCATGAGCATCACAAACACTTATTGTTTGAATTGAGGTGAATTGAGATTCCTATTGTCAGCACAGCATTCTGTTTAGCATAATACCTACCACGTAGTAGGTAATTCACATATGATAGTTGATAGATTACTCACATATATGACCACTACTTATATTAAATCTAAGAAATATATTAGATTTGTAGGATATTATTGTTGTCATTCAATTGTGTATGATTCTTCATGACTCCATGGATCATATTTTTTATGGGATTTTCTTGGCAATGATACTCGAATGACTTGCCATTTCCTTCTCCCACTCATCTATAGATGAGGAAACTGAGGTAAAGAGGGTTAAGTGACTTGCTTAGGGTCATATCACTAGTAATTATCTGGGGCTAGATTTGAACTTAGGTATTCCTGCCTCTGAGCTCAGTGTTCTATCCACTGGGCAACCCAGCCTTTTCCAGATTTCTGGGTATATTCTACCATCTCCCTGTAATTGATTTAAATATTCCTTTAAAATCCAACACCATTACTGGTATAATCATCATAATTCTTCAAAATCTTTGGCTTTTTTTCTCAAATGAGTTTTAGTTTTGAGAAATTAATAACAATAGGGAAAATGAGCTAGTCCTGAGTTACTAGATAGATGGAATGTAAATGTAGCAAATTTGAGTCAGACTTTGATGTTTCCCAAGTTGTGATTGTTTCTTTCCCCTTGGGGAGAAAGGGACAACAAAGAACAGAGCCCCATGATGTGACCCTGCATTTCAAGGGTGATATTGAGACAAAAGCCAGAAAAGATGAATTTAAGAGACCTTTTCTCTGTCTCCACTTAAGATAGTCACAACTAGTGAAAACCAAATTAAACTGCACAGGCTCCAAGAGATGGGATTGACACAAGAGGGGAATGTATTCCTCCCTTAATCTCTTTGGTGTCATGGACCCCTTAGGCATCCAGTTGGTAAAGCTTAAGTAATGCTTAGAATAATGTTTTTAAATGCATGAAATAAAATACATAGGACTAAAAAGGAAACTAAATTATGTTGAAATACTATTTTTTTTTAAGTTAAAGAACCCCAAGTTGAGAATCTCTGATTTAAGCAGTACTGAAATCTAGTAGTTGCATGGTTGATTCTATCTGCAAAGCAGAGAACTGATTTATGATAGCTCATTGCTCTAGTCTAAATAATGAGAGTATCATAGATTCATGACTCAGTCTAGAATTACAAAGGCAACTAAGAGACCATCTCTTCCCCACATTTTAGAGATGTGAAAACTGAGGTTCAGAGACATCCTACGACCAAAGGATCCTAGATTTAAGGCAAAAGAAATCTTTAAGGCTACCTAATTCAATCCTCTCGTCTTAATGAATGAGAAAACTAAGTTCTAAAGGACTGAGGATTTATGCAAAGTCACATAAACATCAGAGGCAAGATCTGAACAGAGATCTTCTATCTTACAGAGACATTGCTACTTTCTTATCAAACTAATATTTTTTTCAGCTTTCTGCTTTACTCAGTAGCACCTATGTACCTTAGTTTACTCAGTAGATGGAAGTTCCAGTCAAGATGTGCATAGAACATTTTCTTTTCATTTCTTTTTTCTTAAAAAAAAAATTAAAATCTTTTAAATGTATTCTAAGTGTTGTCTGCTTAACAGAACAAGGTCACCCCTCATTGGGCTAGTTTTTCAATACCTGTTTTGCCCTCTCTTTCTCCTGCTTCATGAAGAGATGAACCATGGGAACGACTTAGTCAGAAGCCTAAAGTATCCTATGCCCCTGTCAGCTGCATTATAATCACAGTTGCTCTAAGCAGTCACTTTTTAAAATGCATATTTAGCTAATTCATCCTCCACGTTTATGCCCCTGTGGCCCTACCAGGTGCAGTGACATAACTCATAAGAAATATTAACATTAGCTGTTTATCATGGAGTCGGTGAAACCCAAAAGCAATAAAAGTACAGGCCTACTCACTCAATTACCATTGAAATAAATATCACAAAAATTATTCAGTGTCAGAAATCTAATTTTGTATGATATTTCTATATATTTTAGCTGTTAATTTTTTCCCTCCAGTATTAGAGAATTAATATGCTCTGAATGCCCCTCTAGCTACACTGGAAAAAAAATACTACTGATTTAGTTGAGCTACCCAAATCCATTAGACAAATTTCCTTTACAGCAAAGCATTGATGAATGGAATGTCCCATGCTAATGTAAGAATAATCAATTTAGAATGCTTATGACAATTAACAAAGCTGGAGATAAGCCTTGAAAGCACCATGCTTTGTCAGTCCTGATTTGGATTAAACTTGTGCTAATGGGATCATTTTTCTTCCAAAAGGTATTCTTTTTAGGCAGACCTATCAATTAATATGAATTATGCATGTATAAAAGTACTAATGTCATTAATTAGACAAATTAATTTTTATGATGCAGTGAATAGACTAACACTAGATTATATGTGATATCTTTCCTAAGGCACCCAGAGATTTGAAATAAATGAATAGTTTACATTTGTGTAATTATTACAGACTAAATCAGGATTAATCAGAGACAGCCTATGGGGGAACAATTCAGAGATGGGGTTTATGCTTATGATTATTTTCTATAGCGGTGGTCACTCGTCAAAGTGGAGACCCAACATCTTAGAACATTTGAGAGAAACTTTAGGATAAGCTCATGCTGGGTTATAGTGAAACTGGAAATAGATGAAGCCTGGAAAATTGCTTGAAAAAGAAATGTTATTTATTGATTCCCTTTCCCCAATTTTTCATGGTACCCAAATGAGGTGAAAGCCCAAGACCTGAGACATGAGAAAACAAACACACTTCAGCTGTTTCAGCAGCAGAAATAGCTCTCTGTACAAGTTGAATTTGACTGGGCCAATATTTACCCTTTAACAGTGTCTGAGTAACAGTCCACTAATCCAATATTAGATACAACTCACTTTCAAATCCATGAAAACTTTGCCTCTCTCAGGCCTTGTAAGTTATCTAAACTATGGTAAGATAAGGAACATCCATGTTTTAATATTTGTATAGCTAACTACTTCCTCACTCATCTGTCACATAATTATAATGTAATAGCAAAGATAAGGCTTGAGATTACACTAAAGTGTGCCAAGAATTATTGAACCATTATGAAAGTAAATCCAGCATCCTTCTTTTTCAATTTCCCATTGCTACTTTGGACAGTTACAGGTCCTTGAAGTCAATCTCATTTTCAGCTTTATAACCTGAGCAATAAAATAGATAAGATTTATCTGAATTCACATGATATGTGTGTGTGTTGAGTGGGCCACATAGGGACTGGGAAAAGGAGTAATATATTGGATGAATTTCTTAGTCTTCATAGAAGAAATTGAAGCTTTCAAAAAAAATTACTTTGGATTTTTTTTTTTCTGAAGCAAATAGCATTGCTTAATGATGATGCTAGATCATAAGGCCAGTGGTTGGGATAAACCTAAAACCTCTCTGGGAGGATGAATTGTTGGCTGGGACTCATAGCAAAGATCATATCCATCTTAAATTCCTATGAACTTTTCATTACCTTGTTCCTCTTGTGGGGTCTGTTCCCCTAACACTTTAGTGGATTTTCCATGTTTTCAGTGTTTAGAATTGTAGATTTGGATAAATAAACCTCAGAAGTCATATAGAATAACTGCACCATTTTGCCTATGTGGAATTGAGACTTACAAGTGGTTAGCAGCAGGATCAGGATTAGAACTCAAGTCCCCCCAAAACTGAGAGACACAGGAAGTGTATAGAGACCTACATTTCCCAACATCCTTGATGATAACTACATCATAGTTGGAGATGACAGGCAAAATAAAGAGTGAATTGAATTTCAAATGAAAGAAGAGAACCTGAGGACCAGACTACCCAATGGTAGAGATGCTATTAAAATTAGAGCTGGAATTTAAACTGTTTGCTGACTACAAATCCAGTATTTTTAACATTATATTACATTACACTCTTCTTTTTTTTGCTTTAGCTCTAAAAGGACTTCTGGCCTAGTATTTCATACCATTTCTTCCATGCAGATGGTAGCAGAGATGACTGAGCTTGGGAGCATGCAAACGTCATCTAATACACAGTACAAGCAAGCAAGCAGCAATGAGCTGATCAGAGAGACAAATGAGCCTGAGAAGATCCTGGAGAGCTACCAGGGTTACAGCAGAGAGCTGACATTGCAAGAGAAACGACTTCAAAGAGAGACTGAACTGGACTGCGAGTTACCATAGAAAAATGGAACTATCTTGAAGTGGAAAGGGATGAAATTCCACTCTTCATTATTTAGACCCAAATTTCTCTGCTTGTTTACAAAGCCAATCTGAGCAGTCATAAACTCAGCATCTCTTCATTTCTTCTTTCTCTGGGTACCAGATTAGAAGATATGGGAGGGAAAGTGAATCACTTGGGAGAAACTCATGTCCTTTATAAAACTTTGCTGTTTGAAAATTTCTTTATGGTTTGTTATGCTTCCATTTATTTATGTATTTTGCAAAGGGGTTATGCTACAGCTCTTTTAAGGTCGTGTTAATAAAGCTTGAACCATTATGAAAGTAAATCCAGTAAATCATTAAAAGTCAGTCATCTAAATCTCATTGATAATACTAGTTGACAAGAGAGTAGATTTCCCCTATAAGAGGTAGGGGCTGGGACTTAAGAACAGGAATAAGAGTTTCCTATTTTTAAATTTGGGATACATATATATATATATATGTATATCATATGCCGATCAATTGGAGAATGGCTAAATAAATTATGGTATATGAATATTATGGAATATTATTGTTCTGTAAGAAATGACCGGCAGGATGATTTCAGAGAGGCCTGGAGAAACTTGCATGAACTGATGCTGAGTGAAATGAGCAGAACCAGGAGATCATTATACACGGCAACAACAATACTATATGATGATCAATTCTGATAAACATGGCTCTTTTCAACAATGAAATGTTTCAAACCACTTCCAATTGTTCACTGAAGAAAGCCATATACACCCAGAGAGAGAGATGTGAAATGTGGACCACAACATAACATTCTCATATTCTCGATTGATGTTTGCTTGCATTGTGTTTCCTTTATCTGATTTTTCTTTCTTGTAGATACAATTTTTCTTGCACAACAATCATAAGTGTGGAAATATGTATACATATATTAGATTTGTCAAGTATTTTAACATAATTAACATGTAGTGGATATCCTGCCATCTAGGGGAGGGGTAGGGAGTAGGGAGGAAAAATTTGTAACAGAAAGCTTTGTAAGGGTTAATGTTGAAGAATTACCCATACATATGTTTTGCAAAATATATATATATATATGTATATCATATATTATATTATATAACATGTTATATCATGTTACATTATTTCACATCATATTACATTATATATAATATTCCTTAATGTTTAGTTATACTATTATATATTAAACTATATTAAAATGTTGCATATTATATATTAATTATAATTGTTTAATTGTGTTAAAATAGTTTTCTGAGACTGCAGAAAGTAGGGAAATAAGCTTCCCCAAGTATACACCTATCCAAACCATCTGTCATGAAGGTCAGGAACCTTTGGCTAAAATCATTTAATGGAAAATACTTGAATTTATCAATGTATTCATATATACTAACCTCATTATTGCACTCTTTCCAGTACCGTTAAGGTACTACCTTAGCAATAAAACTTAGTTGTAACTGAATCTTTAACTGAGCTCTCTTATAAAGTTACCTTTTACCAAATCATTTTCTATACAAACAATCCTTAATAATGATGTAGAGAGAATATGAGGACTGTTACTTGCCTACACACATACACACACACACACACACACATATATACCAGGTAGGGTAATAGAAATGTAGTGTGTAGAATAGAAAGGTTTTGTGTGTGTGTGTGTGTGTGTGTAAGAGAGAGAGAGACAGAGAGACAGAGACAGAGAGGGAAACTGTATGATGTAGGAACAGGAGTGTGGAGCTGCTGAGCAAATGAAAATTCTGCCATCCTATATAATCAAAGTCCAATAGACTAAATCCTAGAAAAACTATGGGGGCTTTTGGGAATAAGATCCATTTTCCATTAAAATTCCTGAGGTAACTAAGAAGTCTAGTGAATAGAGTGATGGGCCTGGAAACAGGACAAGCTAAGTTTAAATCCAGCCACAGATATTTAGTACAGCCTTCTTGGGAAAGTCACTTAAGCTTTATTTACCTCAGTTTCTTCATCTGTAAAATAAGCATAATAATAGCACCTCCCTTTCAAAATAGTTGTTAGGATAAAATGAGATATATTTACAAAGTGTTCTACAAACTTTAAATGCTATAAAAATGAGTTATTATTTTTATTACTATTACTTTTGTTATCATTACCATTATCTGCCTCAGGTCCTATGATTTTTCGGTCAATGAAACCAATGGTCTTCTTTTCTCATTTATTTCTGATTGTGAGAAATACCCATGACTAGAAAATAAGCAGATTGTTTTCATTATTTATTTTGATTAGATTATCAATCAAATCAATATTTCCTTAATACTCATCTAATCCTCTCCTGACCACACCATTCTGAACCACAGAGTGGCATTGAAGGCATAATAGAACAGCAATATATTTATTGAGTGTTGTAAGGTATAAAAATATATTTTAAAGCAGATCCCAAACACTCCTCAGACATTATCTTTTTTGACCCTTCATATGAGGTATAAAATTATCTAGTTCTCAGGGGATGGGATTTTTCATCTGAAATTCCCATCAAACAAAGCTTTACCTAACAAGGATGTAGTGTTTTAAGGTTAACACATCTTTTTATACACTTCATTTATTTAATTTCTTACCTTCTAAACACTCCAGGAGGTAAGTACCACAGGTTTTATTATCCCCATTTCATAGTTAGAGAATTTGAGATTCAAAAAAAAAAAAAAGATTAGATCTTGTCTTTTCTAACATAAATGGAATTTATAGGATTGAATGTTTTTAGAGTTGGAAGAGGCCATAAAGATCATTTAGTCCAACAACTTCACAAACTTCAAAGGTAATTGAGGCCCAGAAAGATTCAGTGAATTCTACAAAGTCATATAGATACTAAAGGATAGAAGTAGGATTCAAACATAGGTTTCCCCTTTTTTAAAAAATCAATGCTTTTTTTCAGTGACCTGAGATTTTTCCATTGCCTGATGATTTATCATATCACTTTGTTTTCCCCTATCCCTCCAACTTTCTAGGGCTCTTGTCTTACATTGTGCTTCAAACCTTCAGGTCTTTGTTTACCCCAACTCTACCATTACCAAAATGCCTCTTCAGGAGTAGCCTTGACTCTTTTACCAAAATTTCTGCTTCTTACAGCCCTTAAGCTACTACCCAACCAACAGAAAGAAAATACCATAGAAAAGCATCTTATTGAAAAAAAAAAACCACCCAAAGTTTTAACCCATAACACAACAATAAAAAATGAAATGGTCTTTTTTTTTTCATAGAAATTTATTACCAGCATAGTTCACATCATCCTCAAGAAGATGTTACTGAAAGTCTTGGAAATAATCCATTTTTTTCCATTCCAATCCAAAGATGGTGACCAATTCCACCACCAGAGCTACTCTCAATGGTGAGGTTATATTTAGGTCAGGCAAGAATCTTTGAAGAAATTGGGGACATATGCCATAAAGGTAAGCCAAAGCTGAGATTTTGTCCATAGACAATAAAAATGAGTAAGGATATATCATATCATCATATCATATCATCATATCATGTCATAATCATAGAATCATGAATCTCATAGGGACCTTTTGTTCTTGTTATTCAGTCATTTCAGTCATGTTCAACTCTTACTTTTAAAGAAAATTCTCAAATTGGGAATTTCTTGACAAAGATACTAAAGCAGTTTGCCATTTCCTTTTCTAGCTCATTTAACAGATGAGGAAACTGAGAAAAACAGGGTTAAGTGACTTGCCCAGATTCACTCTGCTAGGAAGTGTCTGAGGTCAGATTTGAAGTTAGGAGATGAGTATTCCTAATTTCAGATCTGGTATTCTATCTACTGTTCCACCTAGATAAAGTGAAATCTGGCATCCTTTAGGTAACTTACTGCTAAAAACTACAGACCTATATCTGGAATTCTGCTCAATTCTGCTTATTGTTGAGCATCAACTATGTGTAAATTCCAAAACTAATCATTCCTCCAGAAGCTCAGGTTCAAGGCGGAGAGATAATACATGAATACAACTGAAATAATGGATCAGAGAATATATGATCATTCAAATCAGTCCTATAACTACTTGATAAGTATAAAATGGTAAGTGCAGGTATAAGAAGTTAGGATCAATTGCTGCATGTGTATTCTTTAAGTACTTACTATGTGACTTCTTAAACTTTTCTTGTACCAAGGATTTGTTTGGCTGTTTGATAAAGCCTTTCTCAGGAAAATGTTTTAATGCATAAAAAAAAATTGAATTATAAAGGAAATCAATAGTAAAATTTAATTATAAAAATATTTTAAAATTGCCAACCCCAAGTTAAGAACCAACCCTTGAATATACATATATATATATATATAATATACACATACATGCACATACATATATATGGTATATATCTACATAGAACTAGATCTGTTTAAGTGTATATGTATATATGTATGCGTATGTGCTTGGGGACATGCTAAGTGCCAAGGATAAAGAAAAAAGCAAAAATAGTTTTTATTGAGTTGTAAGAGAGCTTGTAGCATATATATAAACTAACATATAAAAGATAGATACAAAATATACGCAAATCAGTCATACAGAAATACAGTAGCAGTTGGTGGGATGGAAGGTTGAAAGGAATAGGAAAGACTTCCTAGAGGTACTGGTGTTCCACTTGAGTCAGTTAAAGTTAACTAACATTTATTAAGCATCTATTATCTTCTAGGCATTAATACAATTAATACAATACCTGGATTGTATAGGGGGTATGAAGAAGGCAAAAAGAAACAGCACTTCCTATTCTCAAGAAGTTCATGGTCCAATGAGGGAGACAAGAAAGCAAACAGGAAGGAAATAAAGGATTCTGAGAGACAGAGGTAAGGAGGGAGAGCATTTCAGGCTGGGGGGAGACAGTTTATGCAAAGACATGAAAAGGAGAAACAGACTGAAGAGCAGAAATAGGCAAATATGGCTGGATTGTAGAGTTACTAAAAATATGTATGGTTCTTTCTGCATTGCTTAGCTTTAATATTCTAAACTGCCACTTATATTTAAATATAGGTACAACATTCATAAGTATTAATACTTAAATAGTCAAGTAATCAAATTTGCATCACAGAAATGACATAGCTGGTAAAAGGAAAACACACTGGAAAAACTATTTTTTCTATATAATGGATCCTTGTCACATTAAGTATCCAATAAATCACAGATAATGAATCTCTCCAATGAGTCCCTGCCAATGCAAAGGTCATGCTTTAAAGAAATTCCCAGAAAAATTCCCTACAGCTGGAAATCATGGGGGGAAAAAAGTTCCAAAATGATAATACTCTACCCACAAGATATTAACAGTAACAAACTATGTGGTTCATAATTTAAGAAATAAATAGCTTTAGACTGTGAATAGTCAGAAGAAGGAATTGCATGAACATTTTGACAATAAACAAAATAACATAACACTTGGTTCCATTTGTGACTATAAGAGAACAAGGTACCAAAAACCAATATCTGATGGAAGAAAACTAGCCCAATATAAACAATAAAAAAACAGAGATATATTTGAGTACAACTCTTATTAATAGCACCTCCAAGCATTGCATCAAGTGAGTTCACATATAAAACACTTAACAAATTTTTGAACATGTTATAAATGTTAGCTAGCCAAGAGCAGTAGTAGCAGTAGTAGTCAGCAATAGCAGAAGAAAGAGGGAGGATGAGGAAGAAAGGGAAGAAAAGGAGAAGCATAATTATGATTTGGAAAGACATAAAATTGATTTATGTGATTAAAAAGAGAAACATATTTTTGGTTTGTGAAATAATAAAGTCCAGGAAATCATCTTCAGAAAAGAGAAATAGGGCCAGGAGTTAGAAGTCATTTTGGACTTTTCTGAAGACAGAAAAAAAGTTCATCCTGGACTGTAACACCCAATAGTTAGTTCCTGTTATTAATTCACCATTCACATAAGAATATTGCCATCAAAATAAAAAGTGATGAACTGTCATATATTATAATTTTGTACTAAAAGTAAAGAAATAAATGAGTAGTTTTCCATTGATATACTAGGTAAATTTAAAGAGATAGATAATTATTCAGATAGCCAAACATATGTCTGTAATGGAAAATTTGTAAAGTATGACCATGTACATATCTTGTAATGCCACATTTTATGACATTTTCAAGCTGTGTATTTTCTGATGTTAAAATGTTTTGCAAAATGTTATTATTGATATATTTGCATATTCAGAATGTTATATGTGAATTCTGAATTTATTTACCTATGTCCTGATCAGTAATAGATATGTTTACATTTGCCTATATATTAAATATCTGAAAGGAGAAAGGTTTATGCTCTATTGATCTAATATAAAACATGTTGATATTTAACAAGTTTTGGCATCTATATGTTGTGACAAACCATTTCTACATTGGGTTTTTAATTTGCAGAGGAATGTAAAAAAATTACTTAGAGGAAAGTGAAAGAGAAAGGGTGAAGATTATAAGGTACATTATCTCTTAAGTTCTTTTTTATATGGAGCAATTAATAATGAAAAACATATAAAAGATGAAGCTTGTTCATGGGTATGACAACAAAAAAATTTATATTATTTGCCAAAGAATATAAAATATTGCCACCATTAGAGATGAACATTGTAATACCTAATATGAATAGAAAAAACTTTCTTTTAAAAAAGAATTGCTAACAAGTATATGAAAATATTTCTTTCTGACTGGAAAAAAAATGGTTGATGGTTTGTCAAGCAATAAGTATTAATTAAATTAATCTGCCCCCATCCTTCTTCTCCTTCACTCCATTTAGAAGTTTTGAGGAAAAAAAATCACTCATTTAAATATCCAATATGGGAAAAATGAAATTATCCACATGTAAAAATATGCATTTTTTGGTGCAGTCCCTCACCTCGATGTCGGAAGTTGAATGAGTGGTATGCTTAATCTTTATTTTTTGGAATAATGTTTTATTGTTGAGTTGAACAGAGTTTTAAAGTCTTTTAAGGGTATTTTCCTCTATAATGTTGTTATCATTGTGTAAATTATTTTTCCAATTTTGCTCACTTTGTATCAGTTGCTTAAGGTTAACAATTATCTGAAGGCAATGAATATGTTATAAATATTAACTAGCTAATACAAGTAGTAGTCAGCAATAGCAGGAGGAGAAGGGAAGAAGAGGAAGAAAGGGAAGAAAAGGAGAAATTGTAGGAATATAGCATAATTGTGATTTGGAAAGATATAAAATTGATTTGTGTGATCAAAAAGGGAAAGATATTTTTGGTTTGTGAAGTAATGGAATTATTTATGAAATTATCTATTTGTGACTTCTTATGACATAGCAACATTCCATTACATTTGGTTTTTTTGTTTGTTTCTTTGTTTTTTTTTGCAGAGGCAATTGGAGTTAAGCGACTTGCCCAGGTTCACAAAGCTAGGAAGTATTAAGTGTCTGAGGCCAGATTTGAACTCATTGAAGTCCTTCTGACTTCAGAGCCAGTAGTCTATCCATTGTGCCATCTAGCTGCCCCTCCATTATGTTTGTTTATCACAATTTATTTAGCCATTTCTTTGTAGAAGGATAATTTCTAATTTGGAGCTAACATGAAAAGAGCTGTTGCAATTTTTTTGTACATATATATTCCTTCCCTCTTTCTTTGATTTATTTGAGGTATAGATTAAGTTGTGGTATAGCTGAGTTAAAGAGTTTGGAAAGTTCAGAAATTTTCTGGGCATAGTTACAAATAACTTTCCAGAATGGCTAGACTAATTCATAGCCCCATCAACAGTTCACTAGCACACCTGTTTTCCCATAGCTCTATAACATATATATATATATTTTCTCATCTTGGCAAATCTGATAGGTATGAGATAGAATCTCAGAATTGCATTAATTAGCATTTTTCTAATTACTGATGATGTTGATTGCTTTGATTTCTTCTTTTGAAATTGCCTTTTCATATATTTTAACTTTTTACTTATTATTAGCTCTTAGAGTTATCAATTTGAATTATACATATATATATATATCACAAATGAGACCATCATCAGAGAGAATTATTTCAAAGATTTTTCCTAGTAAAAAGCATTCTTTCTAATTAATATTGCATTAGATTTATTTGTCCGAAAACTGCTCAGTTTTACATAATCAAAATTGTTCATTCTATTTCTGTTATTCTCCTCTCTTTTAAGTTATGACTCTTTTATTACATCTGAAAAGTTATTTCTTCTTTGTACTTTTAAATTTTTATGATGTGATTTTTAAAATATATCCAAGTTATATTCCTTTAGAAGTTTGATTCAGTAATGAATAAATGAAGTAACCTAGCTAATATTGTAATTTTCATTACACTGTAGTTTGTAAGACAAAGATACAGCCGTATACTTGGAATCATGAATACCTGAAGAAGAATTTGAAGATAATTTACTATCAATATGGCACTAAGTAGATCTTTCTTTGCCTCAGTTTCCTCATTTGTAAAATTAAAAATAATGATAGTCCCTACCTTCCAAAATTATTTGGCTGATAAAATTAGATATTTTTATAAAGCACTTCACAAAGCTTAAAACTATGTATGCTAGATATTACAAATAATAAAAAGTATAAAAAATTTTGCTAATCATAATACATAAGAATACTTACTGTTATTACTATTATACATGACCTATCTATAACAAATTAATTCTTCACCAATTATTTGTCTGTCTTCATTTCTGCAAAGAATGTTTTAAAATTAAAATCATATGGTACCCAAGTAAATCATATACTCTCAAGTTTTTCATATCTTCTATAGTTATTATGGATGGGATTTCTCTTTCTAGCTCTTCTTGTTGGGTTTTGAGTCTTATTTATAGTCAAGTTGATAATTTATGTAGATTTGTTTTATATTTTAGAAGTATCTCAATTAATTTGTAATTGATTTTAGAGCTCTTTACAGCATCATATCATACATAAACTTAGATGATTTTATTTTCTCTTTTCTTATGCTTATAATTCTATTTTTCTTTGATCTTTGATCTTAGCTTTATGTTAAATTGTATAGTTATAATGGGTATCCTTGCTTCAATTCTGATGTTATTGGAAAGACCTTTATTTTTTCTCCATTAAATATAATTTTACTTTTAGATTTTGACAAGTATTATTTACTATATTAGAAAAGATCCATTTATTTATATAAATTCTAGAATTTTTATAGAAATGAATATTAGATTTTGTCAGAAACTTTTTCAATAGCTATTGATATAATAACATGGTTTTTATTGCTTATTTTACTAACATATTTTATTGTATGTTTAATCTTCCTCATGTATTCCATTCCAGATATAACTGTGCATTCAAGTATAACTGAATGGGATCATAGTATATAATCTTTCTAATATATTGTTGTATACAACTTCCTAATGTTTTATTTAACATTTTTGTACCAATATTCATTAGGGATATTAGCTGATCATTCTCTTTATCTGTTTTGCCTTTTCCTGTCTTAGATATCAAGGCAATAGTGAATTATAATTCATTTGTGTGGGAATGGTTTAATAAAAAGAGGAAGAAAAAGATTTTTCATTTATTAAAATGAGAGAAATGTGAGTATGAAGAAACACAATTTCAAGAGCTACAAAGAGACTTTTGTTAAAGACTTCAGCAATGA
This sequence comes from Myrmecobius fasciatus, assembly GCA_023553655.1. Taxonomy (NCBI): domain Eukaryota; kingdom Metazoa; phylum Chordata; class Mammalia; order Dasyuromorphia; family Myrmecobiidae; genus Myrmecobius; species Myrmecobius fasciatus. Next base: position 101,651 of record JAJPUD010006559.1, read on the forward strand.
AGTATGGTAGGTACCTCCTCTAATTATAAGTAAAAAAGATAAAACTAAGAAATAATACGCATAAAAACATTTGTAGATTGCGAATTCATTGAAAAAGGACTGATAATTTGATAGAAGAAAATTGGGGAGTGATGACATTATTTTTTAAAACTTTTTATTTTCAAAACATATGCAGAGATAATTTTCAACATTAACCTTTGCAAAACCTTGTGTTCTAATTTTTCCCCTCCTTCCTCCACTCTCCCCTCCTAGATGACAAGTAATTCAATATATGTTAAACATTGTAAAAATATATGTCAAATCCACATTTATGGATTTGTATATCCAACATACACTTTTATATAATTATCTTGTTGCACAAGAAAAATCAAATTAAAAAAATGAGACAGAAAATAAAATGCTAGCAAACAACAACAAAAAGTGAAAATTCTATGTTGTGATCCACATTCAGTCCCTACAATTCACTCTCTGGATGTAGATAGCTCTCTTCATCACAAGTCCATTGGAACTGGCCTCAATCATCTCATTGTTAAAAAGAGCCACATCCCATCAGAATTGATCATTGTATAATCTTGTTGCCGAGTACAATGATCTGATTATGCTTATTTCACTCAGCATCAGTTCTTGCAAATCTCTCCAGGCCTCTCTGAAATCATCTTGCTGGTCATTTCTTACAGAACATTAATATTCCATAGCATTCATATACCATAACTTATTCAGCCATTCTCCAAGTAATGGGCATTGATTGATGATATTATTAAGTAAAAGATGTCTTTGAGTGTCAGGAAAATCAATTAAAACATCTAAAGACATCAAGAGAAAAAGGCAAGGGGAAGTATATAAGACAACATCAGAAGAACCTAAAAAGTGCTGATGAAATAGGAGGAAGGCTCAAAAGCTGATTCTTTGGAGCTATAGTGGCTGAGAAAAGGCTTTAGCAGAGCAATTCCTGGTTTAATAGAGTGAGAATTAAATTCAGCCAAGTGTTCCACTAATAATTGTTACTTATCATATCCACCTTAGAGGATTTTTTTAAGCTTTTAAATTAAAAAAATTAAAATAAAAAAAATTATATTTCCCTAAAAATTATATATTTCCCTAATTACACACAAAAATAATTTTAACATTCATTTTTTAAATTCAGTTCTATTCCCACCCCACCTCCATTGAGAAGGCAAGCAATTCAATATAGGTTATATGTGTACAATCATTCAAAGTTAGTCATGCTATAAAAGAAAACACAGTTTAAAATAACAACCCAAGGAAAATAGAGAAAGTTAAAAAAAAAAAAAAACCTGCCTTGATCTGCACTCAGACTTCATCAACTCTTTCTCTGAGCACTGATAGCATGCTTCCTGGTAAGTTTCTCAGAGTTGTCCTGTATTATTGCATTGCACTGCTCATAATAGTCATTCATATTTTTCTTCTAGGGTGTTTTCTAAGTGTGTGTTTTGATCTTTTTTGTCACCATAGTAACTTTCTATGGTCAGAATGTTTTTCTGTTGTTTGCTTATTCTCCCAGTCTTGACTTTTAACTCTTCGCTAAAATAGGTCTCTGCTTCCAGAGTGGAGGAAACACTGCCCCAAGCTTCAGGGATTTTGTGCATCTGTTTCCAGAGATACTTCTAAGGGTCTGTAAGTTTTCGATTTTTCCAAGGTAATATGGTCTAAGGAAAGAGTGGAGTATTTTCTCCACTCCTGGACTGTGCTCAGGTCTGTGAGTAATCACAAGCACTCTTTTCTGCCCTGGAAGTATAAGAAGGTTCCCTGCTCCACTACAAGCTTGGATGAGCTAGTACTCTTCCTGGGACTACCACCCAGGACTGTGACATGGATCTGAGTATGGGCAAAGCAACAGAGTCCTGCCACCAGTGCTACTAAGGAGACCCCTATAATATCCTTCTAGTCTTTTTTTTCTATCCCTTTACCATGTGCGGGCTGAGAGCTCCAAAAGTAATTGCTCTGCTGATTCATTCACTCCCCAAACCTGATTCTGGTTTGCTTTGGCCTGGTCTGTGTTGCCATAGCCTGCAATGGACTGCCCTCCACTCTCACTCAGATACAACAGATTTTTCCTGCCAAACTTTTAAGTTGTCTTGAGCTGGAAAATGGTTGCACTCTGTCCTTTTGTGAGCTGAAACTCCAGGATTTGATTTAGGGCATTATTTAGAGGTCTTTCGAGGGGTTTAGGGAAGAGCACAAGCAAGTCCCTACCTTCTCCCTACCATCTTGGCTCATTCTCCTTCCCCTAGAGTTTATTTCTCTCTGTCACTGCTTCTGGACTGAAAGAAAAGGTAGAGAGGATTTTCCATTTTGAGGGGGAATCTAGGTGATTCAGTTGATAGAGTACTGGGCTTGTAGTTACAAAGACTTTTTCTTGAGTTCAAATCTGGTCTAATGAGCTGTGTGAGCCTGGACAAGCCACTTAACCATGTTTGCCTCAGTTTCCTCAGCTGTAAAATGAGCTGGAGAAGGAAAAGGCAAAGCACTCTGCCAAGAAAATCCCAAATGGAGTCACGAAGAATGAGGTATAAATGAAGCAATGAGCAACAACAATTTTCCATTAGCTGTGTTATTATGGTGAGATGCTTTCAGAATGAACTCAAACTGTTTCTGTGAACTCCATTCCAATTGGACAACAGAGCATCCAGGTGAGGAAATCTCTAGTGTAATAATTATCTGTTCTGTATAGTTCAGAGATAACCAGTTTGATGAGCTTTACAGTTGTCTAGATTAAAGTGAACTTCTGTTTATATTAAGAGTTACCATTTTCTTTGTAATGACTAATTTAAAGAGCTTTTAAAGGCTATATTTGACTAGAGAAGAGATTGCCCTAGTTGAGCAGTGATGAAGAACAACAATCAAGCAGTGAGTGTTCTTGAAAGGACCAGAAGCAGAATTCAAACTATATTATAAGGAAATAATTATCAAAACTTTCTGGTATTGGCTAAGAAACAGAAAAAAATAGATCAATGGAGCAGAGGAGATACAATTTACAGCAGCATCTAAAAATAATAACTTTTTATTTGACAAGTACAAAGATTTTAGGATAAGAATTCATTATTTGGTAAAAAAAAATTTGGCAAAAATGTAAAACAGTAGGGCAGAAACTGGGCATATAATAATAACTTACACCATTTACCAAAATAAGATCAAAATGAATAGGTGACCTAGATATAAAAAGGGAAATAACTTTGAAACCCATAGTCTAGTGCTGTGAGTTTCCATAAGCACATGAATTTTCCTTTCTCATGCATTTTCTTGCTGAATTGCTTTAAGTATATGATTATTCATCACAAGAAACATTAAGTTCATTGATGGGAGAGTGTGATTTAGATTTATATATTATTAAGCTCTATTTTTAATTCATTTGATTTACCATATTAATGTCTATAATATCATATTTTTGCCTTATTAAGTAAATGGCTATGTTTACTATATAAAAATACATTATTGGGGGCAGTTAATTGTGCAAATAGAAAACACAAGAGATGGTAGCTCAACATTTTTAGTGCTAAGTTTGGGAAGTTGATTTTCCCTCAAAGGATTACTCCTTTGAGATACTGGATTGAGCTGATGGCACAGTGGCTAATGCACTGACCTTGGAATCAGGAAGACCTGAGCTCAAATTTGATCTCAGATATTTAACACTCACAAACTGTGTAATTTTAAGCAAGTCATTTGGTCCCAATTGCTTCAGGAGAAGTAAACAGATTTTGAGTATACCCTGATTACTTAGATGGTCTATCCCTGATTACTACTAGAATGAGAGTAGTTTGGAATGAATGAGTTAAACCCAGGGAGAAGTAAGTGTTTCATAGGCCTTGGTGAAAGATTGGGTCACCAGTAGAACAGACATTGAAAAGTACTATCAAATGAGATTATTCTAACCTAAAGCTTCTTAAAATGTAGGTCAAAGCCCCATATGGGATCATGTAACTTAAAGAGGGAGACATGAAATTATAATTTATTATCAGTCAATGTTTGACTATTTTATATACCTGCATATTTGAGATTGTATAAAAATTTCTCAGGTGAAAAGGTGTCGTGAATGAAAAAATTTAAGAAGTCGTGGCCTAAACTAATATACCTCATACAAGAACTAGGGAGGGAGGAAAGAGAAAATCAATGATCATTTCGAAGAAGAAGTAGGAATTAAGTTGAACTTTTAAAAATGAATAGAAACTTGATTTGTTTGGAAGACATTAAGGCATAGAGATGGGCATATGCAAAGGCTTAGAAGTCCAATGTGGAATTGGTAAATAATCCTAAGTGAAAGTTGCACTTTTGTTTGTCCTTGTTCTCCATAGCACACTAGCCTAAACTTGAGTCAAGGCAAATGAGCCAAAGCAATCCTTTCTACAACAGGTGGGAAGTGCACCTTTGTTATTGGGTCAACTCCATATTTCTATAAATAAGTATCATGTATGTAATTAAATCTATTATATTTGAAGAAAGGACAGAACTGAACAGATGTTGGAACCAAATGAGGATACACAACACAACATCATGGAATAAACCCCCAAGTTTATATGATACAGCTGGCTATGTTGCATGCTTTTACAAAAAAAATTTATAAGATACAGCATCTGGCCTTCTACTGTCAGGATGCAATTTTTTATGCAACTAATTACTTTCTAGGATAAAGGGACTTGGGTGGGATCAATGAGAGACTTTGCCAGAAAGTCTTTGCAAAAGGAAGAGTCCAGAAACCAAGAAATAGAACCATCCAAAGCCCCAATTAAAATAAAAGTTTGTCTTTCTTTGCCTTTCCCCCTCTCCATGTTTCAAATCTTTTGTTGTTCAGGTATTTTAGTCATATCCACCTCTTGGTGACCCCTCTTGAGATTTGCTTAGCAAGGATACTGGAGTGGTTTGCCATTTCCTGTTCTAGCTCATTTTACAGATGAAGAAACTGAGGCAAATAGAATTAAGTGACTTGTCTAGAGTCATACATCTAGTAAGTGTCTGAGGCCAGATTTGAACCCAGGAAAATGAGTCTTCCTGACTGCTGGTCCAGCGGTCAGTGCACTATGGCACCATCTAGCATCCCTGTTTCAAATCCGGGTCTTTCCAACTCCCAGCATTGGAATGCATTTATCAGATGGACTAAGTTTTACTTAGGATCATAAAATCATAGATTTAGAGTTGTCAGGGACCTGAAAGGTCAAGTGCAATCCCCTTACTGTAGAGATGAGAAAACTGGAGTAAGAGCAATTAAGTGACTTGCCCAGTCACTTATCTAGTAAATGTCAAAGACAGATTTGGCACCCAGGTTTTCCTCACTCCAAATTCTATCCACCATACTGCACTACTTTTGTTGACTTATTTCAAAAAGATATGAGAATAATTTAACTGATTTTTTTCCATTGAGATGACCAATTATTTTATTCTCTGTTGTAAATAAATTCAGAATAGCAAAATATTAAAAGGGATATAAACTAATAATTACCATATTTTAGACTTAAAAGTACCCCCCTTCACTTTTATTGGGCATTATAGCCACTGGACAAATCATTTGATTGTATTTTTTGTTACAAGATTTTTTCAGTGAGAGAACAGCAAGTAGGAAGTAAGAAAGTAAATTTCATCAAAATTGACAAAAATATAAATTAATAAAAAAAACAAAACAAATTTCTCCTCAAGCACTTACTACATGACTCTAAACAAGACATTTAATAAGATCTAGCAGTGATGTAGTGTTTTAAGATTTACAAAGTCCTTTATATATACCATTTGATTTGATTTTCCACAAGGGCCCATTTATAGATGAGGAAAATGAATCAGAGAGAGGTTGAAACTTATTCAACCAGCTAAATAGCATATGCATTGGTATTCAGATTCAGATCTTACTGAGTCCACTGCTCTTTCCACCATTTAATCTATCTACGATTTTTCTAAGTTTCCTTATCTGCAAAATAGAAAATATGACTTGATGGTCACTAAATCCCTTCTAGTGATAAATTTATGATCCCCTGATTCTGTAATCTGGATTTGAGAACATTGTGATTGACATGAGGTCTCCACACATAGAAAAAGACTTCCATAACTGATATTGTGAGTTAGCTCTTTGTCACATCTACTTTTTACACATATGTCTCACTATTTTATGGTCAAAGTTTAAGCTAACTCTTCCCATGGACACTGGGTGTACTTGTGGGAAGTAATGAATAGGTTCTTAGGATTTTTCATCTACAAAATAAGAGGGTAAACCTATTGACATTTTGAGAATCCCTTTTTCCCTTAGAAAAGGCATAAGATTTTGAGGAATGTGTGTACAGTGGTTCTATCCCTCTTTATCAAAATTCTGCCAACCTTTCACAGTCCAGTCCAAGCCTACTTTAGGCACTGTCTCCTCTGCCCAAGTAGGAAGCAACTTCTCCTTTCTCCAACTTCTTCTTTCTTGACTATACCAATTTTTGTGTTGTCTCTATAACTTATTTTGAATTTATCACCGATCACTTTTTATCATACATATCTGTGTACATGTCCATGTGTACATATTTGTACATGCATGTGAATATAGACATATGTGCCAAATATGTATGTGTGTATGAATATCCATCCATATCTATCAAATATATGTAGAGATATATATTCTCCCCCCACAAATTCTCCATAATGCTTTCCATTTGTAGTTTTCAAAATGTTCACCTTTGTGGAGATAAAAGTCCTATAATGAGGGAAATAAAATCTTTTTTTTTTTTTTTCAGTTATGCTCAGTCAGGCATATTTTGGGCCAACTATGGAGTCTCTTTGAAGTCACTCAGTGAAGATAGCCAAAATCTACTGTAAAACAATAACTTTTGACTTACAAAATTTAATGTGACTGGTTTCTCAAAAAAAAACACAAAACTTTCATATCTGTCTATCATTATGTATCTATCTATCTACCTATATATATATATATATATATATATATAATTAAAAGAACTATTAGTAAAGTATCTTTCAGGTTTATCAAGTATTTTACTCTATATACACATTTTCCTGTAGGGAAGTAAGTACTTGAATTTGGGATTCATGAGCTCCATGGGGGAATCTACGAACTTAGATAGGAAAAAATAAATAAATAAATCTTTGTTTTCAGGATCCTCCAATTAAAAGAGAATTTCTTTCAGTTATAGCTGTAGGCAATGAAATCACAACCATATTAGAGTTCCATCAAATACACACATACATACATAGAGAATCTTTACTATGGGGAAAAGGACTGGACTTAGAATTTCATTTTTACTTTTTTTTTTTTTTTTCCTGAAGCAATTGGGATTAAGTGACTTGCTTAGAGTCACACAGGTAGGAAGTGTTAAGTGTCTGAGACCAGGTTTGAACTCAGGTCCTCCTGACTTCAGGGCTGCATTGTTACTTTTAACTCTCATATAAGGAAACTGCCTCTGTCAATTCAGGCTAATACCTTTTCTGTCACTTCAAGTCTTAAACAGTTGGCTAGAACAAAGAGATACTAAACTCAAAATCACAGACAGTGTGTGTGAGAGCTGAGATTTGAACTCAGGTCCTCTTGGCTTTCCCTATTCATTATGCCTTGCAACTTCTTTCTTCTTACATGGCAGTTAAAATTCAGTGTAATAATGCTGGTAATGATGACACCTCTTTTTTTAATGAAATTGTATTTTTCTTCTGAAATTGGTCACAATTTGGAGGAAAGAAAAATTGTCAACATGTACTTAGGTGTGTATTCACTCATTCATTCATTTTAGATGATTTGTAACAAATTTACTTTACCCATCAACAATACCCATTAAACTTGCTTTCAACTATTTACATGTGAATGTCAACACATAGATTCCATAATAACTTCCCCTGAGTTTCTACTATGCTTTTTTGTTTGCCAATTATGTATAATTTTGCACTTTTCCCCTTTTGCATAGTAATATTTAGTCTATTCTATGTTCTTTCTGCTTTTTTTGTGTTGAACTATTTCATAAAATTCTGTTTTCTTCATATTCCTCAAACAATGATTTTAATGAAAAAATGAAAATACATTTCTTCATAATTTTTTAAGTGGAGAGGATGAAGCAGCTAGGGTTAGATGCCTTGCTCTGGATCACACAGCTACTAAGCATCAAGGGTCTGAGGCAAGATTTGAACTCAGGTGTCCCTGACTCCAGAGTCAGTGTTCTTTCTACTATACCACTCATCTGCCTGCTGATCTTTTTTGAGAATGAAGGACAAATATCATATGCCAGGCAAAGCACCAAGAGTTGGAAAGACAAATGTAAGAGCAAGACAGTATTTTCCCTCCAGGAGTTTGTGTTCTAATAAAATTAGTTAGTGTCCTGGTATAAGTGTGGGATTGTGGTCAAGAAGACCTGAATTCAACTTGAACCTCTGACATTTACTAGATTCTGGGAGTGTCACTTAACTTGTATTTGTCTCAGTTATTTTATCTTAAAAATGGGGATGACTGGCACTTATTTCAAAGGATTAAAGGACTTAATGAAATTTTTTTAATAAAAGGTTGTGAGAATGTAATGAGATTTTTTTTTGGGGGGGGGAGGAATGTACAGTGCCTGTCACTTGGTGCTACATATATCCTAAGAAAAACAAAAGGAAAAAAAAAAGGAAGAAGAAGGAAGGAAGGAGGAGGAAGGAGAAAGAAAAAGAAGCAGAAACAGGAGAAAGAAAAAAGCAGAACCAGGAGAAAGGAAAAAAAGCAGAAACAAGGAGAAGCAGAAACAGGAGGAGGAGGAGCAGCAGCAGCAGCAGTAGCGACGGTAGTAGTAGTAGTAATAATACTTTAAAATTGAGAAGAAGAAAGGGAAGAAGAGGGCCAAAATGCAGGCAACATGGTTTGGAAGTGGCTGGATGATTCCCTGCTGGACAAGATAAGGTAAAAACTTACCTATCAGAGTTCAGGGTTCCAGGATCAGAGTCTGAATACTGATTAGAGGAAAATCAGAAGGACCAGAGTTCTGGCAGCATGTTTTTACAACAGTAAGTGATCTGATGGCTTGGTTCAGGGCCTGAAAATTACATTGATACATAATCAATAGGGAAACTAGGTGGCACAGTGAACAGAGTGCTGAACCTGGAATCAGAAAAATTCAGCTTCCTAGGGGTTAATATGACTCTAGGCAATTTCTGGTAGTATGACACTCGGCAAGTTACTTAACCCTTTTTGCCTCAGTTTTCTCATCTGTAAAATAAAATAGAGAAGGAAATGGCAAATCATTCTAGTATCTTTGCCAAAAAGGGGGAGGGAGGATAACAACAATTACATCACTAAATATCAAATTGTTTATCCATTCATTTATTGATGGATATTTGGGTTGTTTTCATTTTGTAATAATTATGTTCAATTGCCATAAATATTTTAACAGCTCTTCCCTTTCCTTTTTTTTTTTTTCTTTTGGTGACAATATTCCCAACAATGTAATTGTTGAATCAAAGGGTATGCTTATTTTTGTAGAATTTTTAGAATACTTCCAGATTGCTTTCCAGATTCCATGAGTGTGCAGTTCTATCAAAAATATGTCATTGGACCCAAAGAGCTAATTGGAATTTTTTTTTTTGTATCAACAGCAAATGTCACAAAACATATGTATGGCAAAACACATAAATATATCCCCAAATCAACTTTTAAGGCAAATTTACTCAGAAATGAGGGGACAAATTCTTGAAAATGCTAAAGTTTTTCTGATGAGTAAAGGAATTCATCAGGAATAAGACAGTCAGGGTAAGCAAATTAATCATTCTTGTTATGTAGGTGCCAAACTTGGTTCTTTCTATATTGCTGTAAGAGCACAAGCATTTCAATGACCACCAAATGATAGCACCTGAAAAATACTCTTGCTGTCTACACTAGTTACAACTCCAATTTTACCCATTTCTCAAAAAACTTGTTAGGATTGAGTTCTATTTCTTTAATTCTTTTCAAAAATTTGATGGGTATGCAGCAGTAAATTAAAATTTTTATTTTTTAAAAAATTGTTAGTGAGACTGAAGTTTTTCAAGTGATTATTGGTATTTTGTGTTTCTTCTTTAATGAATTATCTGGTTATCTACTTTGATGATTTACCCACTTAGAACTAAACTACAATTTATTTTAAAATAAATTTTTGTTTATAAATTTTGGGTTTTATGTCACAAAATTCCCTAGCGTCACTGTGCTTAATCCCTTCCAGAGACAAACAATATTTTTTTCAGGTTTTTCAGGTTCATGATTTAGATATAAAGAATGATATTATAAGCAAATTAGAGGAACATAGGATAGTTTACCTCTCAGACCTGTGGAGATGGAATATATTTATGTCCAAAAAAGAATTGGAATTCTTAATTGAACACCAGATAGATAATTTTGACTATATTAAGTTAAAAAAGTTTTTGTACAAACAAAACTAATTCAGACAAGATTAGGAGGGAAGCAATAAATTGGGAAATAATTTTTGCATTTAAGGGTTCTGATAAAGGCCTCATTTCTAAAATATATAGAGAATTGTCTCATATTTATAAGAATTCAAGCCACTCTCTAATAGATAAATGGTCAAAGGATATGAACAGACAATTTTCAGATGATAAAATTAAAACCATTTCTAGTCATATGAAAAGGTGCTCCAAATCACTATTATTCAGAGAAATGCAAATTAAGACAACTCTGAGGTACCATTACACATTTGTCAGATTGGCTAAAATGACAGGAAAAGATAATGATGAATGTTGAAGGGGATGTGGGAAAACTGGGACACTGATACATTGTTGGTGGAACTGTGAATGGATCCAATCATTCTGGAGAGCAATTTGGAACTATGCTCAAAAAGTTATCAAACTGTGCATATCCTTTGACCCAGCAGTGTTTCTATTGGGCCTATATCCCAAAGAGATTTTAAAGGAAGGAAAGGGACCCACATGTGTAAGAATGTTTGTGGCAGCTCTTTTTGTAGTGACTAGAAACTGGAAACTGAATGGATGCCCATCAATTGGAGAGTGGCTGAATAAATTATGGTATATGAATGTTATAGAATACTATTGTTCTGTAAGAAATGACCAGTAGGACGATTGCAGAGAGGCCTGGAGAGACTTGCATGAACTGATGCTGAGCAAAATGAGCAGAACCAGGAGATCATTATACACACCAACAACAATACCATATGATGATAAATTCTGATGGACATGGCTCTCTTCAACAATGAAATGTTTCAAACCAGTTCCAACTGTTCAGTAAAGAAAGCCATATACACCCAGAGAGAGGGATATGAAATGTGGACCACAACATAATATTTTCATGCTCTCTATTGATGTTTGCTTGCATTGGGTTTCTTTTTTTTTTTTTTTGTAGGTACAATTTTTCTTGCACAGCAAGATGTGTGGAAATATGTATACATATATTCAACTTGTCAAGTATTTTGATATTTTTAACATGCGGTAGACTTCCTGCCATCTAGGGGATGGGAGGGAACTGGGGGGGGGGAAATTTGTAATGGAAAGCTTTATAAGGGTTAATGTTGAAGAAGTACCCATAGATATGTTTTGCAAATAAAAAGCTTTAATTAAAAAAAATGCTTTGTTGTGGTCCACACTCAGATTCCACAGGTTGCTCCCTGGGTATACATGGCTTTCTTCATCACTGAACAATTGGAACTGGTTTGAAACATCTCATTCTTGAAGAGAAGCATGTCCATCAGAATTGATCATCATATAGTCTTGTTGCCATGTATAATGATCTCCTGGTTCTGCTCATTTCACTCAGAATCAGTTCATGTAAATCTCTCCAGGCCTCTCAGAAAGACAAACAATATTTTTAAAGACAAAAATGAAAGAGAAAAATATACAAAAGTGATCAATGTATTTTTAAAAAGTCTGAAAAAATGTACAATGAGGGCATAATTATGGACCTCCTACTTTAGCAGAGGAGTATCTTCTCTTATCAGAGCATCTTCTCTTATCTCTTCTTTAAGGCCAGGCTTGTTCTTTGTAATTTTGCAATATTAACTGTTGATTTTTTGTGGTTGTTTTTTTTTTTTTGTTTACATTGTTGTAATCATTTTTTATATTGTTTTCTTAAATCTTTTTACTTCATTACATTATTTAATGTAAGTTTCTTCATATTTCTCTATATTCAACATATCTATCATTTATTATTAAATTATCTTCCCATACCAAAATTTTCTTAGCCAATCCCTATTTTCTAGGGATCTGCTTTGTTTCCAATTCTTTACTATTACCCCCCCCCAAAAAAAAAGGCTGTTATAATTATTTTGGTGCATCTGAGGTCTTATTTCTTATTAATGTCACTTTGGAATATAAACATAGTAGTGAAATCTCTGGGTCAAAGATGGTCATTTTAGTAGCTTTGTCACTTTATTTGCATGTCCAAATTGTTTTTCAAAATGGTTGTACCAATTCATACCTCTAGCAACAATGCATTGGGTTGCCTATTTTCCTCAAATTCCTCCAACATGGAATTTTCCCATCTTTTATCATATTTGCCACTTTGCAGGGAATGAAGTTAAACCTTAGGGCAGCATGCATATGTTAAGTAATTATCATGTAACTATATTAATATTAGCTGCTTCAGTTATTACAAATAAAAAAGAAGATACTATTCTTAAGGCACATAAATTCAATTTTGGACATTGACAAACAAAACAAGTAGAGAATAATATAAAACAGTAAATAAACTGATAGTTGTAATAATATCAAAAATAACTTACATTCTCATGATGCTTTAAAATGCTATAAAATGCTTTTCACACACACATGACTTCATTTGTTCTCATTTAGGACTAGACTGTATTTTCCACATTACAAGTGTTATGGCAGTTCAAAGAAAGGAGGAATATATACAGCCTAGAGTAGTTTAGGAAAAAGTTTCATGGCACAGACAGAATTTTATTGACATAGATGATGATTTAGCTAAAAAGAAAAGAAGGTTAAAAGAATGTGAGTTCCTTGACGACAAAGACTATTTTGAATATATTCTTTATATAGGTTTGACAGAGTGTACACAGTGAATGAATGCTTATTGACTAACCGAAACGGAGAAAGGTGGTCTAGAGTATCAGCTAAGGGCAGAGAAGGAAATTAATGTGGAAGCAGTATAGAAAATAGAATGACTCTAATAAAGGGTCTGAGGAAGTTTGGTGACACAATGGATCGAATGCTAGGTCTAGAGTCAGGAGAACTCATCTTCATGAGTTCAAATCTAGCCTTGGATACTTCCTAACTATGTGATTCTGGGGAAGTTACTTAACCCTGTATGTCTCAGTTTCATCATCTGTAAAATGAGTTGGAAAAGAAAGTGGCAGACCACTCCTATATCTTAGTCAAGAAAACCCAAAATAATGCCATGAAGAGTCAGATACTCTACTGACCAGCAACAAAAGAGATTTACGTCAGATTTTAGAATCATGACACTAAACATCTTATATCTTCATAAAGTTTTTATACTTCACAGAATGCTTAAATGTCCATTCAGTTCTTTGTTTGGCAAAACCATTTTGGACCATTAGCCAATTCTCCCAGCAAGTCTACCACATGCAGGTTGTCTTCAATGAGGGCTTCATTCATTCTGCCTGAGGGAGCATTCGTTTTCCTTCCTCAGACCTAGTGGCTAGTAGGGCACATGATCTCGGCGCCAGGATGCTGCCTGTGGTATTATTGCCAAGAGACAGTGCCCAGTCCTGAATTTTTCTTCTCTGCAAAGAAAATATTTTCCAAACCAATGAAAAGCTTCTGCGACCTACAGCAATTTAGAGAATTAGCAAATACTCAATCCTCTGCTTCTCCAGGGCCATATTTTATCACTGGATTAATGCACAAAAAATCCCCTATTATATATTACCAAATATTTACTCTTCAGAAGTCCTCAAGTTTTATCATGGATTTACCTCCTGCTGTCAACAAATCACTAAACTGTGCACAGAGAACTGAGGACAGTAAAGAAAATATACAAGGGCTGATTCTAGTTCTAGTTCTTAGTACTTTTCCTTCTTCTGTCGATGGTGGCCAGGTCCACAAGTCACCAAGTGTTAACATACAGTCACAAACTGCCTATCACATGAAGTACCATTTGCAGACCTCGTAAATCACACTGAATGTTTTCATCATGCAGTGGGGAAACTTGTTAGGAAACTGTTGGCTGTGCTCTGACTTTATTTTTAGGGACTCTGCTTACTATTGTAAATGGTTTTGTTGAGATTTGTAAAGAATAGTTGCAATTCATTTATTAAGACAAGCACAAATAAAGGAGAGAAGTACAATCATCCTGGGTGATAGGTAAGAATCATGTCAATAACACATGGTTACTTAGTTGATCTATCAGTTAGTCAACAACCCTATTTAGAAGACCAATTTTTTTTCTAAATGACATAAGAAAAGAAAAATAAAAGGTATGATGGATATTCAACTGACTTTTGTGCAATGTTTAGTGTTTCAAATAATTGTTTGATAAAAAGACTCACAGGGGGAAAATGATCTACCCCTTTAACTGCACAGTTTTTGTGTCTACAACTCCCTGGGCCCCAAAATAATTGGCCTTGCAATTGGACTTCTATAAGGAAACTGGCCATTTGAACATTCAAGAAGCTATTTTCCCCCATCATTTTCAGGGTACAAGTAGCTGATTGTACTTCGCCAATTGCATAATTTACTTTTCCCGATAATTATTGGAATTCAGATGGCAGGCACAGCAAGGGCTGTTCGAGGAGCCCTTTACAAAATCCAACTCCCTCTTCCCGCATGATGGGAAATGTGGTATGAGATTTCATTGCAAAGTTAGAGAATCAAATATGACTTACATGTTAAGAACACTAGTGGGATGGTTTCAATAGTTTATTCTACAAAAGATGTGTTATTTTGTCAGTGTGGGTACCTCACCCAGGGGGCATATTGCAACACCTCCTAGCCTAAATATATAATATTTCTAACTTGCTGTGGCTGAAAATAATTCACTGCATGGAGCCAACTTTTGACTTATGACTCTCTCCAATTGTATATAAATCCATAGATGAGAAATACACAATTAGACTAGTCAAGTCTTGTGTTCCTCTGAAGTACTATTCACTGACCACACTGTCTTCCCTGGCACAAGGAGGCAAGAAAAGAAGACTCTGGTGAAGATTATTTTATATATCTTAAATTATTTCCTGTGGTCAGTGAATTCATGTGTTTAGAATATCAGACTAAGAAAGCTGAATTTAAAAGATCTGATCACAATCTGGACCAATAAATTGTTTCTTCCCCCTATGCACAAAGGTAACTAGAAATAGGTCTTATTTGTTCTCAGACAAGGATCAGGGTAGGAAATAGGAATGAATCACACAAATTCATTTCTATTTCCAGTATAACTTATGTTCTATATTCGTGATATACTGGTATTATCATCAGTGAAGGACTGAATCATAATTAAAAACAGCAAACACTGTTTAATAATTAATCCACTTTATGGTAGCTGGGATCCCTATCTTCTAAGAGTATACACTTTCAAATTTTGATGATGGAAGGAATTTGGAATTCAGAAACAAAAGCCAAAGATTCCTATTACATTGTGTATTTCTCCCAAAGCTGAGATCTGGCACTAACATTCTGAGAAGGGATAATCTTATGTATGTTACTTAGAAAATTTGTGGCTGCTAAAAAAACTCTTTTTGAATAAAGCTGAGTTTTGATTATTCCTTGGTTTATAAATTTCATTTAGCATTTATCTCCTTGCCAAAAGGAAATTCACATTAGGGAATATGGGGCATCTCAAGTGTCCTCTTTCCTAAGAAGCCTCCCTTCATCTTCTCCATTGCTAATGCAGTCTTGTCTTCTCAAATACCATTATCAGCTACTAATGCCTTAACTCATTTTAGTTCTCCATAGTTTCTTCTTCTTTCCTTATCAAGCCCATGAGTTAATAGAACACTAGAATGTCTTATAATTAGGGAAAGTGAATAGGAGGAGTGTTTGGAGCCAGGGTCCTTATTAGGGAATCCAAGAACATTTAAAAATATATTTTGATAACCATATTTCAATAAATTGATTTCCTTTGCAATGGTTTGCCTCTTATTTTATGCACTTAAAAAAAAACATAATTTGGGAAGTTTTGTCAGATTGATAATGGAACCATAGCAAAAAAAAAAGAAAGAAAAGAAAAGAAAAGAAAGAAAGAAAGAAAGAAAGAAAGAAAGAAAGAAAGAAAGAAA
>JAJPUD010006560.1:0-39869 GCA_023553655.1 Myrmecobius fasciatus
CTTTCTTTCTTTCTTTCTTTCTTTCTTTCTTTCTTTCTTTCTTTCTTCCTTCCTTCCTTCCTTCCTTCCTTTCTTTCTTTTTTGGTTATGTTTATTTATTTTCTGTAATAATAGCTTTTTATTTTTCAAAATGTTTGCAAATATAATTTTCAACATTCACTCTTGCAAAACCTGGTGTTCCAATTTTTTCTCCCTCCCTTCCCACCTTCTTCCTCCCCTAGACAGCAAGTAATCTAATATTGGTTAAACATATGGCAGTCTTCTAAACATATTTGCACCTTTATCATGCTGCACAAGAAAAATCAGATCAACAAGGGAAAAAATGAAAAAGAAAAAAAAACAAGCAAACAAACAACAATAATAAAAAAAAATTGTTATGATCCACATTCAGTCCCCATAGTCCCCCTTCTGGATGCAGATGTCTCTCTCCATCACAAATCTATTGGAATTGGCCTAAATAATCTCATTGTTGAAAAGAGCCAACTCCATCACAAAATTTTGTTGTAATATTATTACTATGTGCAATATTCCTTAGTTTTACTCACTTCACTTAGCATCAGTTCATGTAAGTCTCTCCAAGCCTTTCAGAAATCAGCCTGCTGATCATTTCTTATAGAACAATAATATTCCATTACATTCATATTCCATAACGTATCCCTGTTGGCTGTTTTTGTCTTTTTGCTCAAATAATTTTTGATTATTCCTTCCTGAACATAGGTGAATTAAGTAGTGTTAGAATTTGTAACTCTATCACTTTCAATAGTAACTGGTATATAATGAATGATTATCTAATTGATAATAATAATTATTAATTAATGCTTATTGGCTAAGTGCTTAATAAATGTTGACTAAATAAATAAGCTGACAAAATGGTGAAGTGACTTAAAAGAACTGGGAATATTTGGCCACAAAAAGAGAAGTCTTGGCTAGTACACTCCCCGTAGTCAGTGTTTCAAACTTATCTTTTCTAGCCTCTTATACCACTCATTTTCCCTTCTATCTCAGTACATGTCTTTGTATCCTATCTAACGGAGCAAACTAAACAAAGGGGAGAATCATCTTTCTTAAGATCCCATTTTCCTCCTATTCTAGGACTTCTTAAACTTTTTCCACACATGGCCCCTTTTCACCTGAGAAATTTTTAGGTGACTCCAGTATAAAGATATATGAAATAGGTATGTAAATCAAACATTTATTGATAATAAATAATACTTTTGTGATTCCCACATTCATTTATATGACTTCAGTTTAAGAAGTTTTGCCCTACTCAATATCTCTCTGCATAATGACTGATTTTTCTTATTCTCCCAACGCAGTCTCTGAGCAGAATATGGGACATCTTGCTGACCAAGGTAACTCTCTGCTCATGTCCTTAGTTCTAGCTCTTCCAGGAATTTAGTGCTTTAGTCATATCTCCTTAGCTACTGGCTCCTTGCCAGATACCTACAAATATACCTTGGTCCCCCATTCTTGGCGATCTTTACTTGACTCTGCCGTGCCTTCAAGCTAAGGTCCAACTAGTTCTCATTTTCTTTTCCTAGTTAAACTTATAGAGAAAAAGCTGTCTACACTCACTGCTTCCACTTTCTCACCTTCTACATACTTCTCAACCCCTTGAAATCTGGCTTCCAATTCGATTACTTGAAAGAAACAGCATTTTCTAAGGCTACCAACAATCCCAGTAAATCTGATGGTCTTTTTCAGTTCTCAATGCTATTTTGATATCCCTGAAGTCTATGACACGGTTGGCTACTTATTCTTACATATTTTTTTCTTGGTTCCAATGACATTGTTCTTTCCTGGTTCTCCTCCCATATATTGGGTCATTTCTAAATATTCTTTGTTATTTCATTCATATTCTGGTTCTTAAATGTGCTGGCCTTCCAAGGCTTTATTTTGGATGATATATACTCTTTTTTCTATTTACCCTTTCAATAACCTTATCTGTTCCTTTGGGCAATTACAATGGAAAGTGGACAGTTTCCAAATATATACTGTGGTCCTAATCTCAACATCATCATTAGCAGCAGCAGCATTTTAAGGTTTGTGAAGTATTTTACAAGTATTGTTTTATTCTCACAACAACCCTGGGATATAAGATACTATTATTATTCCCATTTTACAGATGTGGCAACTGAGGCAGATAGGGTTTAAGTGACTTCTCCAGTCACTTAAATTGTAAAAGTTTCTAAGGTTAGATTTGAATTCAGGTCTTCCTCTCTCTAGCTCCAGTACCACTTTGCTACCTGTTCTGAATCACCAACTGCATAGTGAAAGTATATAAATACCTCAGACTTTTTGTTGTTATTGTTGTTCATTAATTTTAATTTTGTCTGACTCTCCTTGGTTTGATTTAGGATTTTCTTGACAAAGATACTGGAGCGGTTTTGCTATTTCCTTCTCCAGCTTATTTGAAAGATAAGAGACCTGAGTCAGGTTTAAGTGACTTGCCAATATCACACAGCTAGTACTTAAAAATGAGTCCTTCTAACTCCAAGCCCCTTGCTCTGTGTACTATGGTGCCCTTTAGCTGCCCTCTATCTCCTGTTATAAACAGGATAGATTATCTTTCCCTTTAAACATGTGCCTTCTCCAGATTTCTATCCAAGACATTACCATTTTTCCAGTCACGCACTCTGAGACATCCCTGACTCCTCCCTCTCCCTCATTTCCTTTTCTAATCATTTGTCAAGTCTTTCCATCTCATCCTCCACTTACAGTCATTCTTTTCTCTCTCTCCACATGTCCATCTTCCTCAATCAATCAGTCTTTATTTATAGAAGAGCCTACTTCATTTATTTGAGAATTTATTAGGAACCTACTAAATGTCAGAGCTTACTAAAGTAGGTAATAATCGAAAGCTATTCAACAATTGGACAAATAGATGTGTTAGCCAGGGAGCCAAATAATTTTGGCAGACAAAATACATCATCATCATCATTATGATAGCTCAAATGAGTCTGGTCTTAATTTATGAGAACTGGATAGGTCTTCTTGGCCAAGTCCATTACAATGATCAATTGTTGGGACAGAAATCTCGTGATGCTACAACTGGTACATTGGAGAACTGCCAAAGCTAGCCAAGTCCTTCATTCTAGGAGGAGTATTAGTCACTGTAGAGGAAATCAGTGCATCAATAAACATTTTTAATAATAATAATAGCTAGCATTTATACAGAATTTTCAGGTTGCAAAGCAGCTTTTCAAATATTACCTCATTTTATCCTTATGACTCTGGAAGGTAAATGCTATCATTATTCCCATTTTACAGTTGAGGAAATGAAGGCAGACTGAAGTAAAGTGACTTGTCTGGAGTCACACAGCTAGTAAGTATCTGAGCCTGGTTTTGAATTCCTGATTATGTCTAGTCATATAGTCATTATGCCACGGGTGCTGGGGCAGGAGCTGGGAGTACAGATACAATAAATGAAACAATCTTTTTTCAAGGAGCCAATCTTCTAATGGGGAAGATGATAAGTACAAATACAAATAAATTTGAAGTAGGTGAATGCAAAATAGTTTCAAAGGGAGTTGAGATCAATTGTTGGGATCAGGAAAAAGTTTTCGTGGAAGGTGGTGATGGAATTCTGTCTCAAAGAAAGAAAAGAAATTTATGAAGCCGAGATGAGGGGAGAACATCTGGTGCAAAGACATAGAGATGGGAGGTGGGGGACCATGTGTAATACATCAGTCTCTATCAGTAAGCATTTATTAAGTACCTACTGTGTGCCAGTTAAGCATGGGAGATACAAAGATAGGCAAAATACAGTCCCTGCCCTAAAGGAACTTATGAAGCACAGAGAAAAGGTCATTTTGGCTGGATCTACTGAATGGGAGAGGCAGAATCCAGTGAGGTTGATAATATAGGTTGGGACCAGGTAAGAAGGGTGTCAAATGCAAAGCCAAGGAGTTTGTATATGATGCTTTGGTTGACTTGACTTGATTTGGATATTCCCTCTAATGATGTAGATCCCAATGTATCCAGGATGCACATGGCAATGATTTCTTCCTATAAGTTTATCATGGGAGGTGGGGTGGAAGGATGGCACAGTGAACAAGGAACCCTCTATGACATAAGAAAGAAAACAATGGAATACATGAACTGTCCATTAGTTATTATCCCAGTCTGCCTCTCAGATCTGTGGAGAAGGAAAGAATTTGTGTGGGGCAGCTAGGTGGCACAGTGAATAGTGCACCAGCCCTGAAGTCAGGAGGACCTGAGTTCAAATCTGATCTCAGACACTTAACATTTCCTAGCTGTGTGACCCTGGGCAAGTCACTTAACCCCAATTGCCTCGGCAAAAAGCAAAAAAAAAAAAAAAAGAGAGAGAGAGAGAGAGAAGGAAGGAATTTGTGGTCAAAGAAGAACTAGAATACATTATGGAATGCAAAATGGATAATTCTGATTTTATTAAGTTAAAAGTTAAGTTTTATACAAACAAAACTAATGCAGACAAGATTAGAAGGGAAGTAGTGAAGTGGGAAAAATTTTTATATCCAAGGGTTCTGATAAAGGACTCATTTCTAAAATATGGAGAACTGCCTCAAATTTATAAAAATACAAGCCATTCTTTGGTAAATAATCAAAGGATATGAACAGACAATTTCCAGATGAAGAAATTAAAATGATTTCTAGTCACAGTAGTTATTATGCCTTGTTCTTGATGTGTGACTAGCCAATCTTATTTTTTAGTGATAGGCAATAGGGAAGCTACTGGGGTTCAAGGAATAGGGAGGTGAAAGGAGCAGATCTGCTTAAGGAAAGTCAGTTTCAGGGAAGGATACTACCCCTGTCTCCTGGATTTTACTTAATTGTTCATTGTCACTTCTTCTGGATCCACACAGTTGTCACCATCGCCACCCTTCTTGAACGGTTTTCCATAATGTTTCCATGAATTAGACTAGACTCATGGAATCTCACAGCTGAAAGGAACTTTAAGACACCATCTGGTCCAAACACAAACCCTTGTAAGAAAACTGCAACATCCTCCCCTCCTCAATGGCCAACTGGATAGACCACAAAGCCTGGGATCAGGAAGATCTGAGTTCTAAACCAAGTTCAGACACTTACTAGTTTTGTGACTGGACAACTCACTTATTCCTCTTTGTCTCAATTTCCTCATCTGCAAAATGAGCTGGAGAAGGAAACAGCAACTTACTCTGGTATCTTTGCCAAAAAACCCCTCAAACACTAAGGAATTAGTCATGACTGAAACAATTGAACAATTATATCAAATGTGAGACTGTCTTGTGTGTTAGTTGAGATCTACTGGTTGGATATTGTGTCTTTAGACCAGTACCCTTTGTAGTAATCAAAGACATAGAGTAGCGAGGTGCTCTTTACGGCTCACCACTGGCCACCACCTCCATGGTATCCTACTGCAGGTCTATACCCACAGCAGCCAGAGCAGCTCACTCTTTGATTACAGGTTTCTATTGTCTCACTGGTTCTCAAACACCATCTATGTCTATCATCAGTGGAGTTTTCCTTTATTATTACACTCACAGTTATTTCCTGACAATCATTCTCTCCTGAATCGTCACAACAAACTATTCTGTGACTCCCTCGAAACTCTGGCGTGACATTCAGTTAGCAGGTTGTCTCCAACCCCTTGCTGGCTCCTAAGCTACAGACGTACAAAGTGTGCCGGTATGTCAGCCGAGTAGATCCTTTAATTAGGCATACATTTTAAAACAGCGCTTTGTGCTCTAATGTTATCTTCAGGGGTTGAGGTGCGGGGAGGACGGGCTGTCAAGGTTGCTATTGTCGATCATCACACAGTCCCCCAAGGTGAACTTGACTGTAGTGTAGACACAGCCTTTGTCTCTGCAGCATCCCTCCACGGATTTCTGCCTGTCAGAGTAAGCCAGGTCTCTAGAGAACATCATTCTCTTCCTCCTCCTGCACAGAAGCTATCAGTCACTGGTACTGTGTGCCAATCATCCCAGCTGTGATTTCAAGGCAGTGGTTTATTCCATTGCCTATGGGAAACTTATGGTTTGTCCTTCGTTCTTGAGGGGATCATGACATCAGGGAGGTGATGCTATGACTTGCAAGTGAATCAGATTAAAGTGAGGAAGGGCTGTACAAAATCACCTGTCTCCCTCTCCCCTCCAGAGCCATCTGGATCTAGTAGCAAAATATAGATCAGGACGACTGAAGATGGCCCTGGATACAAGGGGAGATCTGAGCCTTTTTAAGCTAAGATCTTCAATGGGTCTCAGTTTGAATGAGGCTGCATTCATTCAGTGATTAAGGCTAGGTAGCAACTGAGGCAAAGAATCTCTTCTTTTACCTAATACAAAACAAAAACCTAAATAAATAAATAAATCCATTCTACAATAAATTAATTAACAATATGCTACTATTCTCATAATTCCACCATCTCTGTGATATGGGCTCCCTAAGGGCCAATAGCTTCTTCACTGTGTTCCTCTTTCTCCCATAAGTCAGTTTCTTCTAAAATCTCCCTTTTAAGGCTAGGTTCCAGGCCAATCACCTTTCTTTGCTTTCCCCTGGCTTTGAATCTGATTCTCTAGACTTTGCCACCATATCCTCATGTGGCTATTTTCCCTCCTACCATTGCTTTTTAGCTCAGTTTTATGTTATTCTCTTCCTCTTTCATTAGGATATAAGTTCCTTGAGGGTTCCCCAACCCTGAACATTTTGGATTTGACTTGGATATTCTCTCTAATGATTGGGCTCTAGCCCAATGCCTCATGTATGCATTGTGGTGATTTCCTTCCATAAGTTGCCATGGCAGGTAGGGTGGGAGGCTGACACAGTGAGTCTTCTTTGACATGGCAAAGGTAACAACAAGACATATAAGCTGCCTATTGTTTGTTATCCCTTGATCTTGACATCTGACTAGCCAATTTTATTTTTTAGATTTTTTTATTTTATTTTATTTTATTTTTTTAATGACATTGTTCACACCACTTCGATGTACTCTTATTTGCAATATGTTGCGGTATGCTCATGCCCACCATGTGTCTCTCTATAGCATTTTGGGTGGTCTTCAATTTTATATCTTCTGAGATAGCAGCATTTTCTGATTCAAATTGATGTCACAGTATCACCAAAAGAACAGTAGTTTATAAAAATGCTTGTTGATTAATCAAAAAGTATGATAAATATAAGATGCCACTGTGGTTTATTGACTATTAAAAATATTTCATTTCAAGAATAAAATATCACTTTGAAGCCTCTCCTCCAATAAGATAATTCCATACAAAAGATAAAACTTTAAATGATTCCTTGAAAAATAGAGAAAACTTAATTTGATAATCTACTGATTATTTATATCAGCTGGAATTAAAACAGGCAAGCAGAGGCTCACCAAAGGTATTCACTCCTGTCATGGAGGTTTATCCAGTGGAGGGTCTGAGTCCAAAAGGGATTCTCCATAGATGATCCTCCAGATGTTTCTATTTGTAGTTAATATTGTTCTGATTGTATCAAGGCCCAGAACCTTGGAGAGTTTCCCAAAGAAGATGTGTAATGACTCAAAAGGGTTTGATCCAATTATCTACAAAGAAAAACTAAGTGGATATTACCCTAGTGCTCAGATACTATTAGATGGATAACCTATAGATCCAAACCATTAGTATAGATATGTTGGATAGATACTCTAAATAATAATAATGATAATAGCTAACATTTATATAGTACCTACTATGTGCCAGATACTTTATAAATATTACTTTATCCTTATAACAACTCTGAAAAATAGGTGTTATTATTACTCTCATTTTACAGTTAAGGAAACTGAGGCAGAAAGATGTTCAATGATTTACCCACTCTCACATAGCTAGGAAGTATCTAAGGCTGATTTTGAACTCAAGTTCAGCATTTTATCTACTCTCCACCTAGCTGCCTAGGGTACAGGAAGAGTATGGGCTGGATTGTCTCTAGAAAATGAAGAATTTAAAAAAAAATGATAATGAGAGACATTGTGGCATAGTGGATAGTGGGCTGTCTTTGAAGTTGAAGAACTGGATTTAAATCCTACCTGACACATACTAATTATGTCACCACAATAAAAGCACTTATTTTCTTACTAGCCCAGGAAACACTTTCCGACTGTAGGATACAGAAAAGATGGCAATCTGCATCAGTGAAAGGAATTTCCACACTTCTCCTCCCAAAAAGATAATAATAACTCATATTCTATAGTGATTTCAGGTTTGTAAAATGCTTCCCTCAGAGGATAAGAAGATGATGTGATGAACACTTAGGTTAGGCTCTTTTAAACATGACTATTCCTGACACACACTCTAGCTACTGTGTTTTTCTCCAGCTTTCTAGAAGACTTTTTGAAAGGAAAACATTTTTGCCTTGTGGCAAAGTATGGGAGGTAGCTAAGTTGCAGTTGAGATTTTGGGGTTAACAAAATGACTAATTCCTAATCTTTTTTTTTCCATATAGGAAAGATTAAACAATGGGAGATTTATTGACTATCAGAGCTAGATAGTCAAGTTAACAACTATTTAGTAAAGCATCTACTAGGTGCTGGGCTCCAGGCGCCATACTAAGGATCCAAAGAAAGGATCCAAAATCAGTCTCTGCCCTCTAGGAAGTCACAGTCTATTGAGGGAGACAACATGCAAAGCAAACCACTATGTGTTGTCCAGTTATTTCAGTTGTGTCCAATTCTCTGTGATGTCATTTGGGGTTTTCTCAGCAAAGATGCTGGAATGGTTTGCCATTTCCTTCTCCAGCTAACATTTCTATGGTATTTAATCCATAGGCACTATGCTAAGCACTTTACAAATATCTCATTTGATCTTTACAACAACCCTGATAGGTAGATGCTATAGTAATCCCAATTTTATTTTATATTTATTTTTACTTTATTTTTAATAATCTCTATTTTAGAGAAGAAGAAACTGAGGCAGATGTTATTTGAATTGCTCAGGATCACATGGCTATTAAGAATCTGAGGTGGGATTTTAACTTAGGGCTTCCTGACTACAGGTCTGTTGTTCTATCCACTATACCACCTGTCCGCCTCTGTGAGATATGAAAAACATTTTAGAACTCCTGTTCCATAACCAGAGGGAGAGAGACAGAAAGACAGAGAGACAGACAGATTGAGACAGAGAGACAGAGAAAGAGACAGACAACAGAAACAGAAGTGACACGCTCTAAGTCACAGACAGACAGACACAGAGTGACATAGAGAGAGAGACAGAGACAGAGAAATAAAGAGACAGATACAGACAGATAGATGGAAACAGAAGTTATGTGCTCTAAGTCACAGAGACAGGGATACACAGAAATACAGACAGACAGAGAGACAAACTGAGAGAAAGACAAAAAAAGGGACAGAGAGAGACAGAAAGAAGTGATGTGCTCTACGTCACAGAGAGACAGAGACATTTAGAGAGGGACAGAGAGAGACAGAGAAAAAGACAGAAACAGAGACACAGAGAGAGACAAAGACAGAAGTGAGGTGCTCTAAGTCACAGAACTAGCTAGAGGGGGAAGAAGTGAGGTGCAGTAATTAGTGAGTCACTGAGAGTAAGGAGTGGACCTGGATTTGAATTCTGTGTCTGCCCCTTACTAGCTGGGTCTTAGGAACACAGTCACTTAAGCCCTCAGAGTCAGTTTCCTTGTTTCCAACAGAGATAATAACAAGAGCCATGCTACTCCCTCCCCAGACTGTGAAGACTCAGCCAGCTAATGTTCACTCTGTGAAACCGAAAGCTTTATCAGTGTCATTTCTGAATGTCATCCAGTCCAAGCTTTGGATGATTTTACAGTAGAGAAGGACGCTGAAGGTGAGAGAGGTGAAGTCACCGGAGTGGATCATGGCAGAGCTGGGCTCCAGCTCATCTCTTTGAAAGGAGGTACAGAGCCTTCTGAGACAGGAAGCTCTCTTCCATCGCCTGCTACTCATAACACCGTGTACCCTTACAACGCTGTAAACAACTGTCATCAGCGACTGAGGATGCCGAACAGGAAAGAGCATTAGTGTTGCTGGTTGTCAAGAAAGTAGGCATTTCACATCACGTCTGAGCTGAAAGAAAAGCACTCTTATCCCCTTCATTTTGTATGGGAGACAATTAAGGCCTAGAGATGGAAAATGCTTTGCCCCAAGTCACCAGGACTCCTGACTCCCGATCTAATATTTTCATTCCTTTTTATAAAGCGTTTTATTGATGATCATTAAAAACAACAAGGCTTGTGTCCTACACAATAGAGTTGGAAGAGATCTTAGAACATAAAATGTGAGAGATGCAGGGGTTCCATAGAACAAAAAATGTTAGAACTGGTAAAGACCTTAGAACGTTGAATGTTAGAGTCAGAAGGGATCTTTGAACATAAAATACCAGGGGTAGAAAGAAACTTAGAAATCAGCTAGCCTGATTCAGTAATTTTTATAGCTGGGAAAACTCAGGCCCATAGGGGCCAGGTTAACTTTGAATGGGGTACACCTAATTTAGTGTTGATTGGGTTGATATTATTTTTTTAATCTGTTTCAAGGGTTTTCACAACTAAGGAATTTATCTCTTACTGACCAAACTTCTGGTGATGATGGGCTTCACGGGAATTAGCCAGGCAGGGGCCTTGAACAACACTGGGACTAGACTTGAAATCCAAGTAGATGAAAATGGCCCATGTCTCGCCTGCAGGGAGAAGAGGCGGCTCATTCATTGAGTTAGTCTACAAGGACATCAATTTTGGGTATGTGCTATAAATGGGCAATGAGCTAGACCCAGATGTGAATAGGAAGAAGGGAGGCCAGCTGGATTTCATTTGGAAAATGGCAGTGTGCTATTGGGTATCTCAACCTACTTGCTAAGGCAAAAATCCATCTATTAAGGACCAGGATTCTCTTAATGATGCTATATGACTACAAATCATGGGGCACCAAGACCTCTGAAGTGGCTAAATTACAGGTGACTTAAAGGTCAGTGGGGGGAAAATAGACTAAAGCATATCATTAATGCCTCCTATACACTACATGGCATAGAATGTAATTGGGAGGGTCAAATTTGGCTGGACAAAGAGATGGGTTGATCATCCACCAAGAGGGAGAAATGAGAGATGAATGGTTCCAATGTTGCATTGGTAGAGCTACTGCACAATCAATCAATAAACATTTATTAAGTGCTTACTATGTGTTAGGCTAAGCACTATGGATATAAAGAAATGCAAAGAGAGTCTCTACTCTCAAGGAAAAGCAGAGAACTTTCGAATTGATATTTTTGAATTATGGTGCTGGAAAAGACTTTTGAGAGTCCCCTGGACAACAAGGAAATCAAATCACTTCAAAAAATTAATTCAGATTTCTCATTAGAAGAATAATTACTGAAGCTGAAGCTTAAATACTTTGGCCATGGAATGAGAAGATAGGATTCACTGAAAAAGACCCTGATACTGGGAAAGATGGAAGGTAAAAGAGATGATATGGATAATGTCATGGAAAAGACAAACATTAATTTGGACAGATTTCAGGAGATAGTAGAGGAAAGAAGATCTGGGGTATCAAGTTCATAGAGTCACAAAAAATCAGACATGACTAAAGGAATGGATAACAACATTCTTACAAATGGGGAGACAATATGAAAACAACTATATACAAACAAGCTAAAAAAAGGATAAAAATGGAGTTCATTGATAAAGGGAAGGCACTAAGGAAAGGATTCCTGCAGAAGATGGGATATTACCTGAGACTGAAGAAATCCAGAGGAGCCAGGAAATGGAGATGAGAAAGGAGAGCATTTCATGAACAGGGGAATAGTCAGAGAAAATGCCTGAAACAGGACATGGATTATAGTGTGTGAGGGGCAGGAGAAGGCCGGCAGTGTCCTTGGATAGAAGAACATGTAGGAAGACTAGAAAGTTGGTAAAACTCTGTTGCCTCTACCATGAAACACTGCGATAAGGAACCAGAAATAAATCAGAGATCAATACAATGGGATATATCCCACTATGAGAAAATATTTAGAACATTTAAAAATTATAAACAGGTGAAGGGGTCTGGAATTCAGATTATAAAAGGATTTTCTGACATTCTCAATCCTTACCCAGTTCCATAAATATTCATGCCCCAAAAGGTATCTGTGCTCTAGTCCAACCAATACTTTCTAGGAGAAAAAAACCAAAACCTAACCATTGCCTACATTTATTCATGATGTTTAAGTATAGAAAAGCTGAAAAACCAAGAGATCCCCGTGGGAAGTGGGTTAGTTGGAAGCTTATACAAAATCCTGGAAAACTGATTCAATGAGAAAAAACTCATGAAGTTATTGAATTGACCCAAGTGTCCTGTGTAGAATTATCATTAATTCAGTGCCTGGATTTCTCCTTTTACTTGTTCTGAGGGTTGGCTACATAGACCCTTAGAATCACAGGGTGAAAAGCTTGAAGAAATATCAAAATTTATCTTTGTCTGACCCCCTCATTTTACAGATGAGGAAGCTAAGATCCTAGAAATTTGCAAATCTAGCAAGTGGAAGAAGAAAGGTTAAGCAACCAGATGGAATAATGGATAAAAACCCTGAATTTGGAATTAGGAAAGACTGGAATTCAAATCCCACCTCAGAAATTTAGTAACTGGTTGACTCTATGCAAGTCACAGTATTTTTTAAATCTGTAAAATAGGGGTTATAATTGCCCTTTTCAGAATTGTCATGAGGCTCAAATGAGATCATGCTTTAATAAACTTAAAAGAACAACATAAATACTATCTATTGTAATTTCTGTTGCTCAAATGTTTCCAACTCTTCCTGACCCCATTTGGGATTTTCTTGGCAGATCCTGGAGTGATTTGCCATTTTTTCCCCTCCAGCTTTTTTCACAGATGAGTAACTGAGGCAAACAGATTTAAGTGACATGCCCAGTGTTACACAACTAGTAAGTGTCTGGGGCTGGATTTGAACTCCTGAAAATGAATCTTCCTGGCTTCAGGCCCAGCACTCTGTCCATTGAATCACCTAGGTGTTCTTCCCCAATGATCTACTTTTATTATTTAAGCCTAATTCACATGGCTCAAACCCAATGAGCTTTTCATCATAGCATGAGACTAGCTATGTAATAATCTTGCATGACCACTGAGATTCATTCCTAAGAAAATAATCCTCCTAAATATCCTGATGACACAATCCACTTGGACTTCTGGGGAACCAGTTCTTCTGCAGGTGGCAGCTTTGTCTTTAGGTAACATGGGGTTTATTCAATGTCATTTTCCACACCTCTGAATCAAGATTCTCAAGAACTGTTATTTCTCTGTAGATATTTATTCCTGTTTTTGATACTGAGGCTATACAATCTCCAAAGAGTAGAGTGACAAATCTTTAAAAAGTTTAGCATAGGGACTGACATATAGTAGGCATTTATTAAATGTTTACTGAACAAAATATTTAATTGAATGATTACAGCTACCATGTAAAAATATATGGACAGCTAAGTAACAAGGATCAAGAATGAAATTTGGAATGATGCAATTTTTAATGATTCTATTTCCTAATTTAAAGACCATTACAGTTTATTTTTCTATAAAGTTGCTTGTTCTGCCCGCTCCCCTTTTGATCTTCCCCTCAATACAAAACAAAACTAAGTATGATTCTAACCCAGTGAGTTCCTGATTTAATTGAGACAAAATTTTAAAGTTTGAGGATTCATAGTCCCCCAGCTAATTGAAAGACAGGGTTGGATAATGGTGTAATGGGGAGTCCCTTCTTTATTTCTATATGAAATACACTCAATGAACCTGGTGGGCCTCAGTTTAACCACCCATAGAGCGGATAGGAACAATAATTATCTACTTCAGAGAGGTCCTGTGAGGGTTAATTGGCTCTAAGGGGTTTTAAGCTTCTCTGATGTAGGTGTTTGAGAAGTACAAAGTACTATGATTATCAGTCATCGAGGGTGGGAGCTATTGGTTTAGTGGAAAGATGCTGATTTGGGAGCCACGAGTCATAGATTCTAGTCCCTGCACTGCTCTCAATTTGCAAGCTAACTTCCCTCCTTTGGGCTTGTTTTTTCACCCATATTTCAAGAGGGATGGATAAGATGCTGTGGAAGGATCCTCTGGTCCTTTGATCCTCAGATTCTAGGATTCTATGCTGGCAACTCAAATAGGCTTTAAGCCTCCAAAGGACAGGGAATGTTATTTCTTTCATTTTTGGCCATTCAATTCAATAAACATTTATTAAACACCAATTATATGCCAGCCACTACAAATACTTGTTGAATTGAATGGAACTGGGAAAGGTCTTGTTTTAAAATGTTTGTTTCTTTGTTCATCTATAATCTCTTCCTTTTATGAGTTGTTGTTTTTAGTCATGTCCAACTCTTCATGACCCTTTTTGGGGTTTGCTTGCTATTTCCTTCTCCAAATCATTTGACAGATGAGAAAACTGAGGCGAACAGGGTTAATTGACTAGCATAGTGTCACACAGTTAATAAATTTCTGGGGCCAGATTGGAATTTATGAAGATAAGTCCTCCTAATTCCAAGCCTTGATGCTCTTTCCATCATGGAACCACCTAGCTGTCCCTTCATAATTGTACCACATTTTCTAAAATCACTGACCAAAATCTGTGACACCATAGTAAGTCTTGCTTGGTTATGCCCCCTTGGTACAAAAGAGAAGCCTGTTCAGGCTTCTGGACCTTTATTAAAGGAGGCTGAGCCAACAAAAGCTTGATCCTAACTGGGATCCCAAACTGAGAGCAAAACTTTTCAGCAGCCAACCCTCATCCCAAGAGATGGTCACAGTGACCTTAGGGGCTATCTTTACGAAACAGCTGTCTCACAGGAAATGCAAATTTGATCTAGAGATTCAGGCCACCATTGAGCCGCAGGAGCCAATACCCTCAGCTCCTTCCCTGTGTTTTTTCCATACTTCTTCCCAAACCCATTTTCTAAGAAGGCTGACATGCAAGGGCTTTGAGTTAACTTAAAAATGAGATAATCCATTAAAAGAGCTTTGAAGAACTTTTTTTTTTAAAAAAAGAGCTGTCTAAATGCATTGTTGTTGTTAATAATCATAAAATTCTTTAAAATGAAGAATTATAGAGTTAGATCTTGAAGAAACTTCAGAGGACATTTAGTTCAAGTTTCTAATTTTGCAGATGAAGAATACAGGAAATCATGAAAGTGATTGGCTTAGATAATGCAGGTAGCAAGTAGGACAGCTAAGATTTGAACTTGGATCCTTTCATTCCAAATACAGCCCTCAAGAAAAAAAAGTGGGGGGAAAATTTCAAAACAGAAGTCTAAAATATTGCCAATGACTGATTAATCTATGGTGACTTCTTTATGCTTTTTGTAGTTCAATCATTTTTCCCCCATCAAGTCCAATCATGATCCCATTTGGGATTTTCTTGGCAGGGATACTGGAATGGTTTTCCATTTCCTTTTTCAGCCTATTTTACTTTCAATTCCCAATTACTCATCTGCTATTCTTCTCCCCGGTCCCCAGAATGGTTCTGTTTTAAAAAGTATGTCTCATTGCACACCTGTGGTCTCTATCTTTTTTTGCCAAGAAGGGAAAGGGGAAAAGGGAAAAGAGGAAAGCAATAAGCAGTTATTAAATGCCTACTATATGCTAGGTACTATGCTAACTGCTTTACAAATATCATCTCATTTTTGGCAGAAGAAATGCTTTATCATCAATCCTAAAGTCATGGGTTCATAAGTTTAGATTTGGAAAGGATTTTAGAGGCCTTTCAATCTCCTTTTGGAGATTAAGAACCTGAGGACCTGAGAGATCAAATGGCTTTCCCACAATTACACAGCTAGTCTGACCCTCTAATATACTAGATTCTTCCCTCCCCCCCCTTGTTGTTAAATCTAGCTGGGGGCTCTGAGCTAAGAATGATGAGAACTCAGGTTTTCCTGATTTTGAGTCCCATCTGCTACATCATGATATCATGCAAGTCAAGATTGGTCTCTGCCTGGACCAGAGTTCCAAAATTTTTCAATGTTGTTTTCCTTTTGGTTATTCTGTTTGTTAGATTATTCCTTTAGGTTATCATGAGCTTTGGGTAAATAGTTATCTTCATTTTATTATTTCAGTTTACATACATGTGCTACTTCTGAGATGGACTCAGCAAAGTCTGACTCTGTGGGTTTCTGGGAGATGTTTTTTTTCAAGAGAACAATTTCAAAGAAGTCTCTTTCTTACCTAGGAAAAGATTGAGAAACTCTCTCAGGTCAGAAACTGTAGAAAAAAAAAACCAGTGCGGGGAAACATTAGAAAGAATAGCAGTGGTCTCAATCTCAAGGGAGAGAAGAGATAACATGGTGGCTGAAGTAGGAGACTAGATGGGGTGGGGGGGGAAGCTGAGTAATAGGGTACTATAGATGTTTGTATGGGTCTCTGCCTGGTCCCTGAGTACCTGAACACTGTACCTGTCTCTACTTTCAGTGACCAGAATGGGTATCAGTGCCATGAGTAGTGGCTGACTTTCCCTTTGAGAGCATTAGTACCTGATAGAAGAGGCTGTTTCCCCATTTTCTTGTTCCTTAAGACAGACACTTATTCCAAAGCTCTTCTGTCTTTTAGGCCATTTTTTTCACCTTCTGTTTTAATTAAAGTCAAAGCTGACTTTCTCTAGATCAAAATAAGAGGAGCTTTAACTACTCTGGGACCCACCTTTAATTACATAGAGAGGGACTTCAAAGGAATGAAAAACAGGGTTAGTGTTGATATTGAGGTCTGACCTCCATGTTTAATATACCATGTTGTGGTTTTTAAAAATCCTAGCTAGGGGCTCTGAGCTAAAAATGAGAATCTTATGGATTTGATTATTAATAGTTTTAAAAATAAATTTTCCAAATGCAGAACTAAACTGATGATGGCCTTTTTTTTCTCTTAGAGAATGTCATTTTTATATCTGGCACAAAACTGGGTGGTAAGGGACACATTTCTTCATTTACTCTTTCTGTATGTCCATGCTCAAAGAAAGCTCTTTGAATGGGTTGAGTGGAAGATAGTGACTAGGGCACAGGGCCCTCTTAATGGAAGGAAAAAAGAGAATGGGTGGGAAAGTCAGTCAGTCACTCTGTCAATAAGCATTTACTAAGTGCTTAAAATGTACCAGGGATTGTGCTAAACTGCAGCCCACCCAGGGTGAGAACCAGAAGAGTAAGGAAAGACTTCAAACTCTAGCTGATTACCCAGACCAGGAAAGAAGGCTAAACAAGTCTTCCCCAAATTTCTCTGAATTCTTTATATTTGTCATATTTTATGGTATAATAATATTTTATTACATTCACAGGCTAACAATGTGTTCAGCCATTCCCAAATCAATAGTCACCTACTTTCTTTCTATTTTTTTATGCAACCAAAAAAAATTAAAAACATTGCTACGAATATTTTTGTTCACGCTGGACCATTCTCTTCATCTTTGACTTCCTTGTGGCATAAGATTAGTACTGGGCAAAAGGATGTGTACAGTTTAATGATAATTTTAATATGGTTCCAAATTATTTTCCAAGGTAATTGGACCACTTCAAAGTTCCCCCAACAGTGCATTAGCATGCCTCTGTTATTCTTCCCAAGATACCACCCACCTGTGCTGGATGAGAGACTTGAGATTCTATGACACATACCCTTTGTGCACAAAAGGTTCAAAGTAATTCTTTTTTTTTCTCCCCACTGATAAGTGCATTCTAGCCCCTTGAGCTCTGCAAATGCTACCAAGGAAACAAATGCCTTTATCAGCCCTTGGTTTATAAGGAGAACTCTCTGGTGACTTACTGAAGTTTACTTATTTTGCCCAAACTCTATGGCTGCAAAGAATGAAAGAGCATCACTGAGGAATCCTAGAGGGAAACACTTCAACACAATGAGCTGCTTATTCCATGGTTAATGGCTGTTATTGTTCAGTCATTTTTCAGTTATGCCCAACTCTTCATGACCCCTTTTGGGGTTTTCTTGGCAAAGATAATGGGTGGTTTGCCATTTCCTTCTCCAATTCATTTGACATGAGGAAACTGAGGCAAACAGGGTGAAGTGACTGGCCCAGGGTCATCAAGCTAGATTTGAACTCAGGAAGATAAGTTTTCCTGAGTGGAGGCCCAGAATTTTATTCACTAAACTATCTAGCTGCCAACTGGTTAGGATAGAACCCAATTAAATACATTTGTTTTCCCTCAGTGGATGGATCTCCTTTGACCAGGAAAAGAGTTTTCCTGAAAACTATGGACGACTTCTGCCTGGACAGGGGCTTGGGGAACCCTGGAAAAAATTATAGTTGTAGTTGAGCCTAGGAAAGCAAAACTGGGGCCTCGATTCCAGCAGCTTGGTTCCCATTCCTGCTGGCATGGCTTCTTAGAACATCCTTTGGGGGCTAATGTTTTCAATGTCCATGCTTTCTGGACAAAAATGCTTTTATTCATGTTCTATTGATCTTGCCCCTCTTCCCAGCAACATAAAAATCCTTGGGGTGCCCACACCTCAGGCTTCCCAGTCTTTTCCTATTGATTTATCATTCTAAACAAAACTTTAGCCACAGAGTTCCAAAGAAAATGTTAGTAGAATAAAACCAAGATAAAAATACCTAGAAGTCACATAGAGTACTATTATAGTTTGGGAGGCTGTTATTATTTTTTTCTCTCTTTAGGATATCACACGAGGAGGCAGTGTGGTATAGTGGATAAAGAGTTTATCCTGAAGTTAGGAAACGTGGAGTTCAAATTCTGCCTTTGCACTACATCCTGACAGTATGATGCTGGACAAGTCTCAACATTTATCTAGCAATATGATAACTCTCAGAATTACTGTGATCTATCAACATAGTAACTGAATTATATAAAAGTGATCTAGCAACATGTGTAACTCTCTGAATTACATAAAAGCAATTTAGCAACATCGTAACTCCTTGAATTACATAAAAGTCATGTAGTAATCTAATAATTCTCTGAGACTATAAGTGACAAATTTCTGCTCTGTATTGGTATATAAATTCTTAGTCAATGGGGATGGGACAGAGTTTATTAATATGGAATAATTAAACACTGACTTCTCAAATGCAGTATCTAGGGCATACAATAGCTAGAGTCCAAGGCCTGACATCAGTAAGACCTGAATTCAAATCCAGCTTCTGATAATTGGTAGCTGTGTGACCCTAGGCAAATTACTGTTTCCTCATTTGTAAAATGGGGATAATAACATCACCTATTTCCCAGGATTACTGTGAGGATCAAATCAGGTAATAACTGTAAAGTGCTTAGCAGAGAACCTGGACATAGTACTATATAAAGTTTAGCTATTGTTAGAATTAGAGCAGCTAAGTGGCACAATAGATAATGTGTCAGTCTTAGGGTCTAGAAAATCAGAGTTCAATTTTGTCCTTAGATACTAACTAGCTGTATGACTCTAGGAACAAGTCACTTGATTAGAATTTGCCTCAGTTTTCTCATATGTAAAATGGGAATAATAATAGCACCTACCTCCCAGGGTTGCTCTGAGGTCTAAATGAGATATTTGTAAATTGCTCAGCACAGTGCCTGGCACATAAGTGCTATATAAATGCTAGCAACTATTATTATTATTTAAATGTAATATTTCTCTTTTCCAAAGTATACAATAACTTGCAGAAAGTTAAACCTGTATTCAATTCAATTCTCAATATATTTAATTTACCCACTGCATTTATTGAACTATAATAGATATTCTCTAGGGTATTAGAGGCTACTTTAATGAACAGATAAAAAATAATAATTAGCATAGCAATAATATGTAAACAAAATCTTCAAAAATGTTACTCTTTGAAAAGATTAGCTACCCCTCCCTATAATTATGCTTATGCTATAAATTTTGCCCCACAAACCATTTTTATGGATGGTAAGCAGGCAGGTAACTTTCAATATGAGGTCTCTTGTAATAATCCAAACCCTCCAAATCATCAAAATCTAAATTAAAGCAGTTTTTCCCCATAGAAGGAGTTTCCAAAGGTGCTGCAAATTTTTAAATTACTAGAAGTCTGGAAGTTCACCAAACAATGGTCAATCTCTTTTTGTATGAGTGGGATAAAAGTTTAACTTCTTCTACTAAACTCTGTCTGCAGACCACTTTATGCCTTTTTCCTTTCCTTATCCCTAGGAGTTCAACTCCTAAATGGAAAGTGAGGTTCTGGCCTAAGAGATGCTGGCTTCTGCTGGCCCCACTAATCACTATTAGAAATGACTGTCTTTTACTATGAAGGTCCACTCTGACTGGTCAGGGCCTTGGACTTGCACTCAGAGAGATAAGTAGTTGGCAGCAAGCAGAGGCATCTTTCCAAATGAGTGAGGCAGGCTATCTAACACGCCCCAGAGGCTAAATTAAATTCTGCTCTTCCTTGAAAAGTGGCCAGAAAATCCCTGGTAGAGTCAAGAATTGATGGCTCATTTTGGCTTTTCCTTCCCATTAGTGTCCCACCAAGAAACCATAAGTTATTATCAGAGACATGGGGGTGGGTTTGAGACAGGAAAGCAAGACACCCACTAATTTTTGGTGACCTGATTTAACCAAAGAATAGCCCCTGAAACATGCAATTGTACAGATAAGACCAAACAAGATCATATGCAGAAAGCTTTTTGCAAATCTTAAAAGCATAATATAAATGTTGGCTATTACTATTGTGGTCATTGAAAGATAGAACCCAGTGATAAATAATTATGTTGCTCTTTGGATATCTTCCTTGGTGAAAGAAATGTTGCTCACTCAAAAAGGGACACACACACACACTCCCAAAAAAATAAACCCACCAATAACAATATGAGAACAGATCTCCCTTTCTCTTTTTTTTTCAAGCCCAACAAAAGGAAAGTTTCAAAGAATTATGAGTATGGTACACTGGAACGAATTATTTGAATCAATATGGCATGATAGAGAACAGGTCTCAAAGCTAGGGAGACCTATGTCTGAGTTCCACCTCTAACATAAAAGGGATATGTGACTCTGGATAAGTCACTTACTCTGTGCTTTAAGAGATTCAAGATGCTAACTAGCAGAGAAGGTGCAGCTCTACATCAGAAGAGATACTTTTCTCATCTAAAGAGTTCTCTCTACCACTGACATCTTAGTTCTAGCCCCAATGCTGGACTCTGATAAGGAATTTGAGTTTCTCTGGACCTCAGTTTCCTCATATGGAAAAGAAGAGTGGTCTGCAGGACCTAGTTCCTTCTCAGTAGGAATCTGATCACTGACCACATCCACTCGGGGCAGAATCCAGATATGATGGTGTTTCTCCCAGAGTTATCTACCATGTGGGTTTGGGAGCTGGGTTTTTTTTTTTTTTTTTTAACCAGTGAGAAGTCAGAGAAAGATGAAGAACCTTGAAATAGTGGACCCTTGTTCAGCAACGAGTTCTGAGGCAGAAAAAAGAAAGCAAGCACTGAGGATTATCAAAGGCGGCAGCAGCTGAGTCAGTGAGAGCTCCCTTTTCCCTTCGCCCCAGAACAAACAGTTCAGCTCCCACAGGGCTACATCAGACACCAAGTACCAGACATGTGATTCTTTCATGTCCCCCGCCTCTGTGTCTGCCGCTTCCTCCACAGACCTGGTCTGGCCAGGCAAGACCAATCAGGAGAGACTACTGGCAAGAGAGAGCAGGCTGTGGACCCTTCTGCTCCTCTGCTTAGCCCCAAACAGAAACAAACCACTGAGGTGGGGGAAGGGGGCAGAGAGAGAAAATGAGATCATCAGGTCCCGGGGGAAAGCAACCCCGGTTGTTTGCGAATTAAGAAGAAGAGAAAGGCTGCGGGAGTGATTGGAGGAGTCATTCTGGGGCATTAAATAGACCCAGGTCTCCCCGGGTCACTAACCTGTTCAAAAGACTTCAGGGACTCCCTATTATCTCTAAAAGACAAAAACACAAAAGTGAAATGGGGGCGGGGATTAGGGGACTCTAAAGGCGATGCAGTCGGGTCTAGAAATGACCGGGAAGGGACCTGGAGACAGGGAAAATAAGATACACGCTTCTCAATTGGTCCTGGTGGGAATGGTCCAGCTGCAGGCAGGACGCATGGGGAATATGGGAGGTCAGACCGGAAACAAACCAACCTAGAACCAAACCGTGTCAGGGGTGGAAGGAATCTTCTTGATTATCCAACCCAGGGCTTCTAAATCTGGTTTCTGTGAACTTGGTGTTATTTTTGATGGTGTGCTTGTTTGATATATATTTCAATATACATACACTCATACCTCTCTCCCTCCCTCCCTTCCTTTCCTTCTTTCCTTCTTTCTTTCCTTCTCTCCTTCCTCTCTTTCTTTCTTTCTTTCTTTCTTTCTTTCTTTCTTTCTTTCTTTCTTTCTTTCTTTCTTTCTTTCTTTCTTTCTTTCTTTCTTTCTTTCTCTTGTTTGGCATATATTTCAATATAATTGGTTTCCTTCCGAATTCTATGTATTCTATAAAAATATCACTGTGAAGAAGGGTCCGTAGGCTTCTCCCCACTGCCAAAGGGGTACATGACCTATAACAAAAGGTTCTGAATCCCGGCCCTCATATTACAAAAAAAGGGGACTGAGGTGCAGAGGTCTATTTATCTGTGGGGGAAGGGAGTGTGATGGGATGTGTAACTAATAAAAACAGCTCAGTGTCCCCGAAATCTATAATATCAGGAAGGGAAGCCAGTTACTGTGACAGCAGCAGCAGCCACACACATTCTTGAAAGGGATCTGAAAGTGGATTTCCTGAGGTCTGCTCATGGCAGGGATGTTTCTAAGTCAGGGACAAATCAGGGGCTTCAGGCTGGGCCTACCACAACAAAGAGGCAATGGCAACAAAAGAAACATATGGCTGGAGCCGCCAAAGCCTGTAAATTAAACATAAAGGGGAGATTAGATAATTAATGAGTATTCCCAGGCAGGCAGCAGTTCCAGCCAGAGCTGGGCCCTACCACTGCAGAGGGGTGGTCTGCTCTCAGCATTTGGAGGCAGGAAACAGCACCGAGGGGCGGGGCGGGGCGGGGCTGGTCGGGACAGAACTGGGCTGGGCTGGGCGTGATGGGGAGGGGCAAGGAGGGGCGGGGCTAGCCAGAGTAGAATTGAAAAGGTTAGAGGGATGGAGATTGAGCTGGACGGGAGTGGGTTGGGCAGGTGGGACTGGGCGGGGATAGGTGGGGGTGGAATCGGGCGGGGCGGGGCTAGGCAAGGCTGGACTGGATTGGCCAGGGTGGGGTCAGGTGGGTCTGGGATAGGTAGGGCAGTATGTGGGCTGGGTTTGGGACGGGGCTAGGTAAAACTGGGCTGCTCTCCCCAGCCTTGGAGCTGCCTTAACACCAGCAGAAGCTCTTCCCGGGTTGGGAGGCGGGTCAGCAGATGAAGCTTGGAGGTTGTGCAAGATAAAAGCCACCTGTTAGCGGGACAGGATTGGAGGCTCTGGAAGAGCAGCCTGACCAGCTGCTGTGGAGGCCCAGCTCCAACAGAACATGGAAGCTTAATGGGATTATAGCAGCAGCACCCCTCCCACCCCACCCCAATCCTCCACCCCCTTACTGAACTACCATTTGTGACACTCAGCTGATTGGGGAAGCAGTTCTAAAGAAAGGAATAGAGAAAAAGGGTGTCAAATGCTCATCCCAGCATGGCCTTGTCTCATCTGAACACATGAGCCAAAGAACACTCATTATGTAAGTCAGAGGACCCAGATTCGAAACCCACCTTTGATGCTTATTATTATGTGTGACTTTTGAGAAGTCCCTTCACCCCTTCGGCGTCCTCATCTGTAAAGAGTATGGGGGGGGGAGCATTAATAACGATAGCAAAATTTTCAGGGATTCTGTGAATTTAGATCAGGAAAAAACTGCATCTTTATTTCAATAATCAAATAAGCAATAAGCATTCATTAAGCACCTACTATACTAAAATGCTTCTGTTACAAAAAGAAACAAGAGGCTATCCCTGCCTTCAAGGAGTTTACAATCTTATGAAGCACTTACAATAGAATTAGGTTAGCTTTCTCTTATGTTTTACTTCATTCATTTAAAAACCGTGTTCTGAGAAGCTTCCCCAGGCTGCAAAAGGGGTTTGTGAGCCCCCAAAGGTTCAGAACCCTGGCAGAGATGGTCTCCACTCTTCTCAGTCTAGAACAATGCTCTATCAATGACAGGTCTATTTCCCCACCAGGACACTGCTTTTTTTAACCTTAGCCCATCAGGTCCAAGGAGAAACTATATAGTCTAGCCACCTCATTTTATTTTATTGCATCTATTCTTGGGGCTTGGATAGAATTCCAGATATGGATTCAAGAAGATCTGAGTTCAAATCCAGTTTAGGACCCTTACTAGCTATGTGGCCCTGAACAAGTTACTTACTCCTGTTTATTTCAGTTTCCTCATCTGCCAAATGAGCTGGAGAAGGAAACAGCAAGCTACTCTAGTATCTCTTGTCAAAAAAAAATTAAATAGAGTCACAAAGAATCTGAAATGACTGAACAACAACAAAAAATGTTAATTACCCCTATTTCACATATGAGAAAACTGAGGCACAGAGTATAAATGACTCCCCTAAAGTGATATACATGCTCCATGACAGAGGCTGGATTCCATTTCAGAGCATCCTTATGTCACACTGCTGCTCCTCTCCTCCCACAGCTGCCTCCCCAATCTTTATGCCTCACTATCACCTCTCTACCCACCCATCTCAAATCCTACCTTATTTCTTGAATGTATACATTTGGAATGTAGGAGAACCTCAGAGGTCATTTGATCTGATCCCTCCGGAATCTGAAGATCAGATGGGGAAAAGTGATTTGTTTAAGATCACACAGTATTTTTTCTACTTTCTAACTTTGGTCCAGTCTCCCCTTGCCATGGGAACTCCATCTCTATGTCTAATTATAGATAGCATTAGTCAGTCACAACACTTGGGTTTAATTTACCAATGTGTGTTATTGCCTAGATCTTATCATACTTAACCACATTTCTATAGCACTTTATAGATTATAAAGGATTTTTCCTCACAGCAACCCTTGAAAGAAAGAAGCATGCACCCCATTTTACAGATGAAAAAACTGAGATTAGATAGGGGAAAGAGATTTGCTCATGGTCACATGACTATCTGAACCAGTTCCAGAACCAGAGGCAGCATGACAGGACACTGGATTTGATGTCAGAGGGATCATTAAATGTATTACTATGGGAAAATCACTGTGCCTTCTCTCACTAGATGTGGCTCTTAGACAAGTCACCCTTCACAGTGTCTCACTGAATAATTTCTAAGGTGCCTTTTTGATTTAAGTTTGTTACAACAGAGTTTGTGTGGAAAGTACTTTGCTTAGAGGGAATGTCAAAGTGGGACCTAGCTTCTTAAACTGCCAGTCATGACCCATATGGAATCTTATTGCAAAATTATGATTTATTATTAGCAAATGTTTGATTTATATACCTATATCACCGGAGAAATGTAAAAGTTTCTTGGGCAAAAAGGAGTTGCGAGTAGAAAAAGTTTAAGAAGCCCTGGTATAGGAGAACACAAAATTCAATTCAAAATTTATTGAGGACAGAAATTTATTGAGTGAGGCAGCTGGGTGGTAAAGTGGATAAAGTCAGAAAGCCCTGAGTTGTAATTTGGCAGTGGACATTTACTGGCTGTGTGACCCTAGGCAAGTTTTTGTTTGCTACAAGTTGCTTCATCTGTAAAATGGGGATAGCACTTAGGTCCTAGGGTTTTTGGATTAAATAAATTATATTTATAACACACTTGGCAAACTTTAAGACATTATATCAATGCAAGTTTGTTATTATTAATGTACATAAAGCCAGCCCCAGGGCAATGCAGGCAGCTTTCAATATTTTTTTTCTTTTTAGATGCCTTGACTTACAAGATGTGAATCTCTAGATGATAATCTCTCTGAGCTTCAGGTTCCTTATCTGTAAAATGGTTATATTTGTCCTAAACCTTAAAAAGTATTGTATGAGTTATCACTCTGTTGATATAATTAA
Source organism: Myrmecobius fasciatus (assembly GCA_023553655.1). Classification (NCBI taxonomy): domain Eukaryota; kingdom Metazoa; phylum Chordata; class Mammalia; order Dasyuromorphia; family Myrmecobiidae; genus Myrmecobius; species Myrmecobius fasciatus. The sequence goes on from JAJPUD010006560.1 coordinate 25,891, forward strand.
TCAATATAATTAATCAATCAACAAGCATTTATTAAGAGCCTACTATGGGTCAGGGTGCTGAGTGCTGGGGATACAAAAAGAGGCAAGAGACAATTCTGGCCCTCAAGGAGCTTCCATGCTAATATCATGAAGATAATGATGATGAAGTTGAAGATGATGATGAAGATGTTGATAGGAAGGGAGAGGAGAAAACCTACCTAAAGCTCAGTTCTCTGGGAAGTGATCTGGGAATAGCATTCCCTTCTGCAGAGGGATCCTGTGAGTTCCACCTGAGAGAACTGCTATGAAGGAAAGAACCAGAATGGAAGAACTGATGGATCTAAATTAATATCCAAGCTCTGCCACTTATTAGCTTTGTGTCTTTGGGAAATTACTTGCCCTCTCGGTGCCTCAGTTCCATCTATCAAATGAGTGCTGAGCACAATGCCTGGTACATAGTAGATGCTTAATAAATGTTGATTAATTGAAATGAGAAAATTGAATTAGATGATTTCTCAGATTATTACCCCTTCCCCCTCTCCCCCAGCTCTGAATCCTATAGTGGACAGTCTCCTTGGAGCCCTGAGAACCTGCCTTGCAGAAATTAGGAAAGCTCATTTCACTGGTCTATAATGATAACAACATTTTGGGGGATTTGTTTATTATTTTCAAACAAAGCTTTTCCCCCTTCTCCCTGGAGGATGGAAGCTGGGGGTGGTGGAAGGGGTGGGTGGTATCCTTTCCAGCCCAAGGCCGCCATCTGCTGGCAGAAGTTGCTCATGGCACACCAGGACCTTGGCACCCTGTGGTTTCCTCAGCTATGGCAGGAGAGGCTGGACTGAGATGAGGCCCAAAGTACCTTCTACCTCCAAATCCTAAGGTGCTCTGAGTGCAAGGCTTCTCTGCAGCTCCTAGTTGACAGTGAGAATTTTTAAATGCATAGATATGATACATAGCTTTCTTCCCTTCTCCGGATCTCTTCTGGAAAAACCAATAAAGATGGCACTGTCACAAACCCTCCACTCTCCTCCCCAGAGAGAAGGGGCCTTGGGAATCCTCTGCCTCAGGAGGGATTATCATAGAAAGTTTTATCTGCAAAGGGCCTTAGAAGAGAGAATGTCAGAGCTGGGAGGGTCCTTGGAACACAGAGGTTCAGAGCCAGGAAGGGCCTTTGTTAGAATTTAATATAATCCTTTCTTTTTTACCTCTAGGAAAACTGAAGAGTTAAATTGGAGATCAGTCATGACTCTAGGACCTTATTATTATTGTTACATGTGTCCTAGCTAGTAAAACATGGCAGAGCTGAGCTCTGAACCCAACTAAGGTGTTTAAGACCCCTCTTCCTTCCTTTCCAAAAGGAAGGGTTTGATTTTGCAATAAGACATATCAAGGTGAAGGTGTTCGATGCCCAAAGGCATTTTTAATAGATTATTGGTAACAGGAAACTGAAACAAGAAGCAGGTATTCATATCCATAGATAGATATTGAGGTTTCATGAACTTGGATGGGAAAAAAATTGCATCTTTACTTTTATTAACCTTTGGTTCCTTTTACAAGTTTCTGTTTTTATTTTATGCATTTAAAAATATGATTCTGAGAAGGGGTACATTGGCTCTCTCAGACTGGGGGGATCATAGCATTAATAATAATAATAATGACAATAATAGCAATTATAATTTATGTATATTTACTTTATATATAGATATTTATATATGTAATATAATAGCAACAATAACAATAATATTTTATAGGCAGCTAGATTGTACAGTGTATAGAGCACTGGGCTTGGAGTCAGGAAAACCTGAATGCAAAATCTCCCTTAGACATTTAATAGCTTTATGATCTTGGGAAAGTCAATCAATCCCTTTGCTTCAGTTTTCTCACCTGTAAAATGGGGGTGCTATTAATAGCACCAACCTCCCAGGGTTGTTGTGAGGATCACATAAGACAGTACTTGTAAAGAGCATAGGCCCTGGGACATAGTAAGTGCCATATAATTGCTATCTATTTTTATGATGATGATTATCTGAAAGGTGCTTTTACATATATGTCAAATCATGTTTACAAGCCCCTGGTTAATAGAAAGGCTATATGGGACTGAAGAGAGGGATTTGGTAGTCAGCATGACAAAGGTGAAAGTTGAAGCTATTTAGGTAGATTAGATCATTATAAGTGGTGAGAAAACAGACCTGGGACCAAATTTTGGGGAACAAGAATATTTGGGGCCACAGGATCATCGGGAGGCAATGACAGCCCATTCTGGCATCTTTCCTGCCTCAGAGAGGACCTCTGACCATCTAATTTGTCTGACTTCTCCATCCTTCCCCCATCCTGTAACGTGACAGGGCACTTATTATTTCTGAAGATGCCCTTCATGTTCAAGAACAGAGATTGCCTTCCACATGGGTGGGTAGGTACAGCTGGAAACATAACTCCCCATTGAACTGTGAGAAGAGAGTTCTTTGATCTCTTGTCCCGGCTGCTATTTACAAGGACCGCCTTCACTGGAAGCTCTGCCTGTGTCCCTTCAGGTCAGCCTGAAGCTTTTCTCAAAACAAAGCACTCCTCTTTTGGATGTGGGGACACTATTTATCCTTGTGCCTTCTCAGAACAGTGTCTCTGCACAGCAGCTGTGAGGGGGGTGGGTTGGATGTCCTGAAAACCCTATCATTTGGAGATATAAGGATGGTAAGGAAACAGCCAGACATCGTGAAAAGAGCATTGAATTTAGAGTACTTCCATTTTCATATTGGTTCTCTTGTTTAATACTGTGTGACTGTGGCCAAGTCATCGTGATTTGTAAAATCAGAGGCTTTGACTAAATACATTATTGGAACATCCTAAAAAAGGGTCTTTCTACATAGTGAGTTAGGCATCTTATTTTCAACCAAGTTTCACACACATCCTGCTATTCGTGGTCCAGGGTCTCCCCGAGTGACCCTATTCTGCTGTCTGATGTTTAGTAGGGCTCTTGGGTGACAATGATGAAACTGCTCAGGAAGCCAGATGTGACATCTTATAACCAGATGGGAGATTAGACATTAGCCCTGTCTTGCCATCCGGTGTTTAGCAGACCTTGGAGGTCACAATGATGAAACTGCTCAGGAAGCCAGATGTGACATCTCATAACTGGTTAGAAGATTGGATATTACTACTGTTTTATAAACCCTCAGTTTGGTCCAGAGGCTTCCTTCCTTTCTCTGAGTTCTAGTCATTCTTCAAAGCTCAGCTTGAGTCATCATCCTCCAGGGAGCCTTCCCTGACTGCCTTTTACCTCTCCCTTCACTTACATTTAGGGCATTCACTCATTTGCTGTACCTCTCATTTGGCATGGGGCAATAATGCTGGGCTGTTGTGTTAAAGTATATTTTGTGCTAAAGTCCTTTAGAACTAAGGACTTTAGCACAAAAAGTGACAAAAGACTGTGAATGAATGAATAAAAAACACATTTATAAAGCATTTGTAAGGTATCTTTAAGTGATTAGGGAAAAGGAAGAGAAGGGTGAGAAAAGGAAGGAGGAGGAGGAAGAGAAGAAGAAAAAGAAGAAGTCTTCAAGAATCTTATGTTCTGATTAGTAAGTAAGCATTAATTAAATGCTTACTATGGCCAGGCACTGTGCTAAATCCTGAGGATACAAAAATTTAAAATAAGGCAAGAACAGCCTAGCCTTAGGTAGCTTACATTCTAATTGGAGAACTAGGTTCATACAAAAGCTATGTGGGATAAATGGAAGGTAATGGGGGGCAGCTAAATGGCCCAGTGTACAGAGTAATGAGCTTGAAGTCAAGAAGATGTGATTTCATATCTGGCTTCAGACTTATTAGCTATGTATTACTTACTATCTTTGCCCCAGTTTCCTCATCTGTAAAATGGATTGGAGAAGGAAATAACAAACTGCTTCAGTATCTTTGCCAAGAGAACCCCAAATGAGATCACCAAGAATTGGATATGACTGAAATGACTGAACAGCAAAATCATAGAGGAAGGCTTCTAGTACTGAGATGAGTATTATGATTTTAAAGTCACAGGGATGGTAAACTGAATCATAGATTAAGTAGCAGTAATAGAAATAACCTCACAGGTATAAAATAATCCCAAATGAAAAAAAAAAAAACCTTTCTACTAGTGATGGCTGACTTTTGAGTTCTCTCAAGACTAACCAAAAGTGGCTGAGTTCAAGACCAGAAGGAATAGACATATGCTTGGAGCATTTAGGGGTGAAATTACCTTTCCAAGATCACATATTCTCCAGCCTTGAGGATGCCAACAGCCTATGCAATAGTAGAGTACTTAATCTTGTATTCCTCATTGGGCCTAACATAGGGTTACTGATTTTTAAGCAGAAAAGTTCCTAAAAGTCTCTCTCTTCTAATTGAATCCCCCTAGTTCTGCAAATAAGGAAATGAGGGCCCCACCCAAAGCCACAGAGATACTAAGAGGAAGAAATCAGGTCCAAACCTAGGCCTTCTGGTGCCTAAGTCCAACACCTTCCAACTATACCACACTGCTTCTCCCACCTCCTCCGAAAGGCTCCATAAATATTTGTTGACTGGTTGACTAATGCTATGCTTTGTCTGCCAGCCTTGGAAAGAACATGTGGGCCCTCCTTCCTTCCGTCTGGTATCCCCTTGTCAATCAGCCCATCACTGGACAGTATGCTGCTGCCTAAGTAGAAGACTTGGCTGACAGATTTTAACTCTGTACTGCTGATAATAATCTTGACAATTTTTTCAACAAAAATTCATAAATGGGCTCCTTTCCCTTTGTTAACTGTGGAACAAAGAGATGTCCATTGATGAGGCACAGGGAATTTGCCTTACTCCTAAATTTCCAGAAGCTGGTCATTAGCAAAGATGGGCTCCCTAGTTATTTTTCTCTAGGATCCTCAGGAATTTTTCTACAGGCAAGAAAAATTCCCAGAGAACCATAAGTATGTTCTAATACTGCCAAATGCAGCTTTAAAATAAACAGAATAACGCTGGTATTTAATTTCAGTAATTCTGGGGAAGAACTCCTTAGGCAAGTGCGGTATAATAGGAAAGATCACTGACTTTTGAGTATGGACTCTACTAATTCTCATCTGTGTGTTCCATAAGTCACTTTCTCTCCCAGTCCATCACTTGTGAAATAAATGAAGGGGCCAGAAAATGTAAGTCTGTTGAACTGAAACTGGAATATTTCCAAATTATTTTCTGTAAGATGCAGTATGACAGAGATAGGAAGATAGAAAAAAAAAGATGTCAAAAGAACAATTGGAAAGAAAAGGAATACACATTTATATAGCACCTACTTTGTTCTAGGCTTTGTGCTAAGAACTTTTATAACTATATTCTCATTTGATCCTTGGGAGGCTAAATGCTATTATGAGTCCCATTTTATAGTTAGGGAAACTGAAGCAATCAGACATTAATTTAAGAGGTTAAGGCTATACAGCTAGTGAGTGTATGAGATTCAATCTGAATTCAGGGATTCCTGATGTGGGAAATGGAATACTGCTTCTGACATTTCATAACTTGAGATCCTAAGCAAATCACTGAACCTCTCAGAAAGTCTCATCTGTAAAAAGGGGCAAAAAACCCTTTTATTCCCCTCCTGATGAAGTGATTGTATATCATGATACATGATGAATGACAGATATTATCTCATTTGAGGCTCAAAATGAAGTAGGTGTTCTTGTAACCCTCATTTTATAGATGAGGAAGTAGAGGCTGAGAGAACTGAAATGATCTGTCTAGGTCTTACAACTAATAGTAATAATAATGATGATGATAGTAGCTAACATTTATATTGCATTACCAAGTGCCAGTCACTCTACTAAGCACTTTACCATTATTGTTTCATTTTATCCTCACAACAACTCTGGGAGGTTTGGTGCTATTATCATCCCTAATTTTTATAGAAGAGGAAACTGAGGCAACCACACAGCCAATACATGACAGAGGTGGGATGAGAAACTTCCAGGTTCTAAGGCCAGCTTTCTCTATCCAGTCAGCCAGCAGTTCTCAAAGTATGGTCCAGGGATACTTGGGGTCCCCAGGATTCAAGGGGTCTCAAAGTCAAAACTATTTTTAATAATAATTATAAGATGTTTTAATTTCCAACACAGTAAATATTGATAGATATTTTTTGTGGGAGCCTCATTTGTTTTTAAAAAGATGAAGGGGTCCTGTTACCAAAAAGAACCATGTAATCTCTCTATGGATTGTTGCTATTATTATTATTATTACAGTTCTAAGACCCTCTGATCTCCCAAATAGGTGAGGCTCTGGATACCCACAGCTCTGCCCAAAATAACCTCATGATGGACCCTGGATAACTGACTTAGTGACTTCTGTAGCCTCTATTTGCTAATGGGATCAAATGCTTCTGGAGATCACGAATACAATGTCTAAGTTTGACAATGTTCCCAACATTTCCCCTCTATCTGGCCTGCAGCCAGGATGAGACCTCCTATAACCTGTTTCAATGTGAAGCTCTGCTGTGGTTCCAAGAGCAGCCGGCTGAGTTCATCCTTCCTGGTAGATCCTGGCCAAGTTTAACGAGGATCTTGCCAGCAAAGGACAGCTGAAAGATGTCAAGATCAATGCCACAGCCTACATCCCTGCCTTCCTGCCTGAAAATGGTGATGCCTGTGACATCTTTGAAATCTTGTGGCAATTCTTCAGTGTTCCATCTGCCTTCACAGATGTCTAAGCGACACCTCCCTCTCTCCCCGCTCACAACTCAAGCAGGCACCCAGACCCACCACAAGCATGCCATCCAGGCCTAAAGCTCCCTTGAGTGTTCAGAAGTTAGAGCAAAAGCCACATTGGTGCAGTTTGGCAAGGTCTCTGAACTTTGTGGGGCCTTGTCTTAAGTTGGGAAAGGTCCATGGAGGAAGAAAAAGACAGAGAGTCAGACAAACACACAGAGGGACACACAGAAGAAGAGGAAAGGTGGGGGAAAAAGATATAGAAAGAGAGACAGCAGATAGAGAGATAGAGAAGACCAAGAAAGCCAGGAAGACAGAGCAGACAGAGGGAGGAGAGACACAGATACAGAGAAAAACAGAGGCAGAAAGATAGAGATGAAGAGACAGAGAGAGACAGAAAGAGATAGAGAGACAGAGAGATAGAGACAAAGAGACACAGAGAAAAAGACAAAGGGCTAGAGAGAGAGAGAAAGAGACAGAGATACACAGAGAGAACTATCTAATATAGATTGAGAAAGCCAGGAAATTAGGTTTGAATCCTAACAGAGTGGAATAAAGCAGGGTTTAGCAATCTATGGTCCATGGGCTTACGAGCTAAGGATGGTTTTTTTCATATTAGAATAAAGCTTTATTATATTTTAAAACATAAAAAGCACTCAGTTTGTGTAGGAACAAAAGTAGACAGGCTGGATGGGTTCCTAGCAATTGTTTGATGACCTTTGGTATAAAGGCCACACTGACTCTAGAGCCATGAGTGTGTGGATGAGATCTTGGAATTATTATCTGCCTAGTAAGAAGGATGGTGGACTATGTAAGGATCCTTCTAACTCAGAATTCTGTAATTCTAATCTCCTCCTTCTTTTATCCTCTTCAATACTTTAAAATCCAACCTTCCTCATACACCTAACTTGCCTCATATTTAGTCTAAACTTCCCCCCCCCTTTATTACCTCTTACCACTTCTAGCATCCTTCAACTAGTCAAAGAGACCAACATCCAAACTGGTGTTATCTTACCTTGTCATATCAAACACTGCTTCAAAGATTTCCCTTTCTCCTTCCATAACTCCTCAGTCAATTTTTATCACAGAAATTTTCCCCTAGCTCCGTACAAATATCCTGAGGTGGTTGGCTTCTGACATTAGTTTACTTCCCTATTCCTGGGATGCCTCTGCTCCACCACTGTCTAGGTGATTGCAGGATCAAATGAGCTTGGAATCAAGAAGTCTGATCATTTCACCATCAAATCAACTGTGCAATTGTTCTTTGATGGGATGTATCAATGTACTCTGCTATGGCTCCACTCATCTTCCCAGAAACTTTCTGGTCCAAAATGTCCCTTATCTACATGTGTTGCTTTCAACTAGAATAAACTCCTTGAGGGCAGGTATTAACTTTGCTTTGTATGCTCACTCATAAACACATAGTAATAGTTTAATAAATGCTTTTTTCTCCCTTCCTTCTTTCCTTCCCCTCCTTCCTTCCTTCCTTCTTTTGCCTCCTTCCTTCCTTTCCCTCCCCCCTCATTTCTTTCCTTCTTCTTTCTTTCTTTTCATCTCCCCTTTTCTCCCTTCCCTTCCTTTTCCTCCCTCTCATTTTCCCCTTCCTTCCCTTCCCATCCCATCTTTGCTTAACAAGCACTTTAATAGGATTTACAATGAAAAGAATGCTAAAAGACCATTTAGTTCAGACATTCTATCTAGGGTCTACTTAAAATTTCTTTTAATAATATAATTTTCTTTGTAATCTTACACAACTTATTTTATACATTTAAAAACATTATTCTGAGAAGGGTCCCTGGATTTTACCAAATGGCCCAAGGGGTTCATGAGCCAAAAAAGAAAAAGTTAGGAATCTCTGATCTAATCCCATTTTACAGATGTCAGAACTGAAAGCCAGGTAGAAAAGAATTCAAATAGCATTTGAATATAGGTTCTGTACTTCCAATGCCATGAGGTTTTTGTACCTTGTCAAATTTCCCTTGTTCACTAGGGAGAAAGCAAGCAAACTGCCCTTTGGACTTCCAATGCAAAAAGCAATCTTTTCCTATCAGCAGACAGGAAGAATAGGACAAGAGTCCATAACTACTCTGTGTACTGGACACAAAAGAAATCCAAGCAAGGGAGGGCAGGAATGGGTCATGATGGGAAAGAAGAATTACCTGAGAGTTGGTGGCTTCCTCCAGCTCCCAATTCAGCTTTGGACATTTCTCAGTCAAGCACAGTCCTGGGTCAGTGTTCTAGAGGGTAATACAGACCAGGTCCCTATACTTTCAAGTTAGAAATAATCCCATTTTGGTTCTAATACCATAACTCCTGATACCAGGCATGGTGTTTTAGCAGGGAGTGGAAAGATACACTAGATGTGGAGTCAGGGGACTCATGTTTGAATTCTTCCATCATACAATCTTAGATAGGGTGCTTCATTTCTCTGGGCTGATTTCCTTCTTTACAACATGAGAAATTTGGTCCAGATACCTCCTGATGCTCTTACAGGTTTCAATACTGTGATCAGATAAAGTTTTTGTTGGGATAGATAGAGGGGAAGTCAGTCTGGGTTCCAATCTTCAAAAAAAATAAGATTATTATATCAACAAGCAGCAGTTTTGTACTATATGCAGGTGTTTGAGCAAGGCTATAGAGGATTTTAAATACCAAATAGAGCAATGTGTTTTTGATGTGTACCAACTCTCTAGATTATTTTGCTGTTGACTTTGAGTCCCCTGAATTTAACACACTGATTTGTATGTAGTAAGTATTTAATAAATCCTTGTTGATGGATTGAACCCAGAGGCAAGAGGAAACCAGGGGAGTAAGGGGTAAGGGAATGAGATAGTCAAGACTGATGCTTTAGAAAAATCACTTTGGCAGCAATGTGGAGAATAAATTCATAAAATTCTATGGGCTTTTCTTCTAATCCATGAATATGGGGTTCAGGACCAGGCTGTTGGGAGAATAGGATTGTTCCTCCAAGGGAATAAGGGGATGAAGAAAGAATCAAGGAAATCAGGGATTATGAGATTTGGGGAATGGGTCTCCTGCCTCTGCCAAAGGAAAGTGATTCCTGAATAATAGGGCTAGAAATCCAAACAATTAGGATTCCTAGAGATAGTGAGGGTAGGGTGGGGAGGATGGGGGGATGTGGCAAGAAGAAACTTGGATTGGAATTTGGGGTTCCTAGGACATAGTTGTGGCTAAAGCACTGGAGGCAGGAAGACCTTAGATCCAATTTCAGATACTTCTTAGCTCCGTGTCCCTGAGTAAATCATTTAATCACTGTCTGTCTCAGTTTCTTCATCTGTTAAATGAACAGAACATGCATTTATTAAGTGACTACTTATTTTATAAGTAAGTGCTTTACAAATATTATTTCACTTGATCTTTGTAATAACCATGGGAGGTCACCATTATTATTGATTATACATTTTATTATTATTATTATTATTTTGCACTGAGGGAAACTGAGGCAGACAGGATACAGCTAGTGAGCCCAAATATGAACTTGGGTCATCCTGATTGGGGGCTAGCATTCTAACCATTGGACCACTTGCTGCCTCTATAGGAATACTACCTCTCAAGGTTATTGTAAGGATAATATAAGAAAATATTTTAAAAGTGCTCTATCATCCTTAAAGTACTATATAAATCCTAACTATTATGATTTTATTTCATTTTCCAAGAGCTCAGTTATCTCATGTTGCTCCAAGCCAATGAGCTTCTCTCCAGGACAAAAACGCATCCTTCTGGAAATCCCAGCCTGCTTTGTATTTTGTCTGCACTTCTCCAAATCCCATCCCTTTCAGCTTTAAGGGTATATCAGGCCCTCACCACTTCTCTCCTTTACTGTTGCAAAAGCCTCCTAATTGGTCTCCCTGCTTCAAATCCCTCACCAGGCCAGTCCATCCTACACACTGCTGCTACAGTAATTTTCCTTATACACATCTCTCACTATCTGATACCTCAACCAACTGCAGAAGCTTCCAGGGGTCTCTGGCCCCAATCTATCTTGCCACCCTCACTGTACATTGCTCCTCCCCTACTCTGAAATCCCCACAATCCGGCTTTCTTTCTGTTCCTCTTAAATGACACTCTATCTCCCATCTCCATTCTCTGCTGTGACACTGGCTACCCCCCATACCCCAAATGAACTCCTTTTTACATCCACCTTGTAGGGTCCCTCTCAGATGTACCATTTTCTGTATGAAGTTTCCTTGATCCCCGCCAACTCTTAATACACTCCCCTGTAACTGCCTTGTATTTGATAATTTTGTATATATTCATACTTTTTTAACTTCATATTAATGCTAAATATAATTTTGTATATACTTTCTATCTTCTGCATTATAATATAAGTTTCCTGGGAGTATCCCCAGTGTCCCACACTGTACCTGGCACACTGTCTATGCATAATCAATATATGATTTATTGAGTGAGTGGAGAGGAATATAAAAGTGGATGAGGTAATTTGTTCTGCTTGGCTATACTTCCAGGTTGTAAGTTCCTCGAGGTCCAGGATTATGTCTTAATTTTTAACTTTGTACCTCTGAGGTTCTCTGCAGACAGGGGCTTAATAAAGGCTTGTTGGCTAATGGATTCAATTGAATTATGCTATGCTGTAAGTAGCAGCAGTATGTGCAAGTTGAAGAGAGAAGGATTTTACCTCCAGCTAAGGAAAAAATCACTAACATCTAGATTGTGCAATGGGTGGCTTCTGTTACTACAGGCAGTAGTTAGATCAACACTTGGTCTGGAAGTCATAGAGCGAAGTCATCCTTCCCTATAATTTTGACTTCAATGGCTACACGGTCACTGGCAAGTCCCTTCCTATCTCTGGGCCCCGGTTTCCTTTTCTGTGAAATGAAAGAATTGAAAGAGGGTTCCTTCTAATGCCAAATTTTGTGGTACCTCATTTTGTGATTTATGTGAATTTGGAAAGACACCCTACAGAAAGTGTAGCAAGAATTCCTAAGGATTCCTCAGGGAGGAAACAGTTCCAGGATGGGACTCTACTTGGGTTTCTAATGGTTATGCAATATTTCCCCCCTCCTTTCCTTCTGTTTCCTTCCAGGCAACTCATAAACAGCAAATTAAAAAACCAAACAAAGCCCCAGCTACAACAAACCACTGAAAACAATAGCTCACATTTCTTTGATTTAAAAAACGTGGGGCCCCCACTGTGCTACTTTAATTATTTTCATATTCAGGGAATATTTGAAAGGAATATGCAAATATTCAAATCCACCTCTAGGATTGTCTGTATTATTTATTGTGTCTAATTTATTGAAGGAGGTTTTTGTCCTTAGAGAGTTCTCAGTGCTGAGGGGAAACAAAACCTTGGATGTCATGGAGATAAATAGCTTAGTAAGAAGAAAAAGCAAAGAGGTTTGGATAGCTATATCAATCAGACAGACCATCCTGAATGATACTGGCGGGGGGCGGGGGAAGTACCTGATCACCAGGGTTATCAGTCCTTGTCCTGATAGCTGGCTAGAGGTCAGGAAGTAGGTGTCTCTCTGTACATCTGGCCAGGTGTGTTGCTGGTAAGTCATCCATCCATCCATCCATCCATCCATCCATCCATCCATCCATCCATCTATCCATCCATCCATCCATCCATCCATCCATCCATCCATCTATCTATCCATCCATACATCCATCCATCCATTCATCCATACATCTATCCAACAAACCTCTATTAAGCACCATCACAAATAAGCAAAGGGCAACAGAAAAATGCAGACGGTGAATGCAGACTTCTGCAAGTTACTATTAACGAAAATACATTATCAAGGACATGTAGGAGATGAGCAGGTCATGAAGTGAAAGTGAAGGATAACAGATGGTTAGCCCATGTTCTCACTGGTACCTGCAAAATAATCTAACGGCCAGAGGGAGACACACCGGATGGATCCCTCTATGGAGGAATTATAGGATGACATGTCTATAAGGAATGGGCTCTTAGACACCACTGTCATTTAGGCCAAGCAATCTTAAAATTTTGGAGGACACGCTTCTCTTAGCTCTGGGGATGTTGTGCTCAGCCACACGAATGAAGTCACAGACATACTGAAACTGTAAAATCCACTGTGTAGTCCTTTCCTTACCTCTGAAAGGGGACATTATTAATGACAAGACAGCAGGTCTCACAGGCCATTGGTCTGCTCAGAGAGCCAAAACAGGAATGGGAAAGTTACCCTATAGCTGTCATTTTTCTCTCATCTTTTTTATTCTGCCTGAGTGTCAAGGGTGAAATTATACTTGGTGCAATAGCAGAAGGGGCACAGAGATGTTCTCTGCTAAGCCCTTCCCCTTGATACAATAGTGTCTCCTTGTATCCATCTATAATGATCCTCCTCCCATATTCTGTTCCTCATTATGCGGCAAAGTGGCATCTACCTTTCTGGCATCCTTCCACGGCACCTAGTGTATTGTACACAGCAAGTATCTAATAAATGCACTTGATGGACACTGTATTATGCTATTCTTTCAGTAGAAGGGGAATCATTTTTGGTAAGTTCAGAGAAGGCAAGGAGAAAGGAGAAAAGAGGGAGGGATAAAAGATGGACAAGGACCTGGGGGAGGGAACAAGGCTATTGGCACACTCAGGAATACAAAAATGTCTATTTTGGTCCCTGCCCTTCAGCTAGAAATGTGTATTTCATTTTATAATTTATCCATAATTAGAAAAGATTTCATTTTATTCCCATAAAATACTAAGGCAAGAAAATTTACACATATAAAGCAACACACACACACACACACACACACACACACACACACACACACCCTGGGTCTGGCAGAGATCTCAGGCTGTCATGGTTCATATGTTACAAGTCAATTCTACAACCTCACTTTAGGCCAAAATTAGAACTGGAGGCTTTAGAGCTGGAATTTTAGAGACCATCCTATCCAAGCCCTTCCAATCTAACAAGGATCTGTTAAGCCCTACTATGTGCAAAGCACTGTCCTAGGTGCTGGAATTCAAAGCTAAAGCAAAAATAAAACAAAACAACAAACCACAATTTCAAGTTATGTTGGAGTCCCTTCCTTTAGGGCAGGTGGATGGTGTAGTGGATAGAGCATGGCCCCCGAGTCCAAATCCTGCCTCAGATACTTAACATATCCTAGCTGTGTGACCCTGGGCAAGTCATTTAATCCCAATTGCCTCTGGAAAGAAAGAAAAAAAGAAAGAAAGGAAGGAAGGAAGGAAGGAAGGAAGGAAGGAAGGAAGGAAGGAAGGAAGGAAGAAAGAAAGAAAGAAAGAAAGAAAGAAAGAAAGAAAGAAAGAAAGAAAGAAAGAAAGAAAGAAAG